>CAUYON010203831.1:0-18981 GCA_963573935.1 Arctocebus calabarensis | reverse complement strand
CAGGTGGCTTGCCCAGCTGGTGGTACTGCTGGGGGCAGTCTTTTCTGAAGTGGCCAGTCTGATCACAATGAAAGCACTTGTTTTTCGCTCCTCTGGTTTCCCTCTGCCCCTGAGGGTTGCTCATTTGTCAGAGTGCCATTATTAGAGCTGTCATTCTTTTCTATTCCTTTCTCTCTTTTTCCTGAGACTAAAGGCCTAAAGGAGGAGATGGGGAAAGACTGGGAGAGAAACGGAGAGAGCTTCTCTCTCCCCACTAAAATTTTCTCCCTCTACCAAGTGCCTTAATGTTTTCTGTATTCTTTTCTGTGAATAAATTCTGTCTTACAAAAAAAAAAAAAAAAAAAAGAAATTCCCTACTGATTCAAACCCATCTCTAAGAGTGATGCCAAACTGTCCTATGACCACACTCTTGTCATCATCTCTACAGGGAAGAGATGTGCCCCTGAGCACAACCATAACAATAGCCCCATTCATGAAGAACTGCTGTGTGTCAGGCACTGGGCCCCAAATACCATGATCTGTCCAAACATGAGCCTGTATCAGTGCTGGATGGTTAAGGAAACTGTCTGAATCTCAGATGAAGGGAAGTGTCTTGCCCAAGAGTCTGGGCTGCTGGCTGCAAAGCCATCTTTCTCCTGTCTGATGGGTCTGCTTGGTGGGGAGGAGACTCCTTCCTTGGCCAAAGGCAGACCCAGGTTGGGTGGCTTCTGTCACTCCGTTCCTTGAGTCCATTCCCAGATAAACCCCAGGTTTCCCCTGAGGAAAGGAGAAAGATGGAAAGAGGCAGGACTGCCTGACAGATGGTGTCCCAGGAAGACTTACCCTTCCCCAGATGACCCACACTTCCAAGGAGTGCTGCCCAATCCCCATTGCAGGAACCACTTGATGGGCCCCCAGATCCCTTCAGGAATGAAGGATTGACTCCTCCTCACTACTGAGGGACCTTGGCAGATGGCTCGCAGCCATAGATACTCTGTAGATGCTGACTTGGCTGAAGAGAGTCCTCAGGCTGCACAGAGGTGTGCTCTCTTCCCAAGACAGCTGGCCTCAATGACTGACCAACAAAAGGGCAGCCCGCTGCCTCAACTCAAGCCAACTCTGCAGGGCCCTGGTAGTTACGGTGCTCCTTGTGAAGTCAACTGAGGACTTCATGGAGAACACACAGCAGCTCAGCTTTCCCCATTGTCAATCCTGTCCCTTTCTCAGCCTGCACCACCCCATCAGTGTTCTGTAAGCTCATCTCCATGTGCTACACAACCTTCACTATAATGATCCCACAGACCACCTTCTCCCAGGGGCTGAGGGGCTGAGAAGAAGGCAACTGTGAACAGCTCCCACTCAACATCTGGGTACTCACTTGGTAGAGGTCTGTTTCCACTCTGCACCCTTCACTTTGGGTGCTGTTAAGTGCCATCCCCTGTAAAGTGATATCTTTTATTTGTCCTCACCCTTTGTGCTTCAGCTGAGTGTCTTCTAGAGCAGCAGCCTATTTGTGGGGGGTGTGGGATGTTGGTATTTAGTTAATAAGACCCTGCTGGCCTGGTGCAATGGCTCATGCCTGTAATCCTAGCACTCTGGGAGGCCAAGGAGTGTGGATTGTCTGATCTCATAGGTTCAAAACTAGCCTGAGCCTGAGCAAGACCCCATCTCTAAAAATAGCCAGGTGTTGTAGTGGGCATGTATAGGGCGTGGGAGGCTCAGACAAGAGAATCCCTTGAGCCCAAGAGTTTGAGATTGCTGTGAGCTGTGACCCCATGGTACTCAACTGAGGGGGACAAAGTGAAATGTGAAACTCTGTCTCAAAAAAATAAAAAAGATGAGGAAACTGAGGAAGAGGCAAACTGGCCAATTCGGCTCCAGACTCCATGGCCTCCTGGATGACAGCAGTGACTTCCTAATCAGCCAATCTCCGCTTCTGTCTCAACAGGCTTTGTCACGGGGCAGCCAGATGTCCTTTTACAATAGAAGCCTTGGACTGAAGTTCTGATTCATGCTACATGTGGCTGAATCTTGGAATGTTATGTTTAGTGAAACAAGCCAGATACGAAAGGACAAATGTTGAGTGATTCTACTTATATGAAATATCTAGAACATGTAAATTCACAGTGACAGAGAGTAGATTGGAGGTTACCAGGGGCTGGGGTGGAGACAGGTTAGGAAGTTATTGCTTAATGGGTACAAGATTTCTGTTTGGGTTGATGAAAAAAGTTTTAGGAATAAATAATGGTGATGGTTGCACAATACTGTGAATGTAATGGATAGCACTGCATCATGCACTTAAACATGGCTAAAGTGGCAGATTTTATGTTATGTATATTTTGCCACAATTTAAAAAAATTACTAATGTAACATACTAGAAACCACTGAATTGTTCATTTTAAATGGGTAGACTGCATGGTATGTGAATTATAGCTCAATATATCTATATATTTTTAATGGAAGGCTTACATCAGGTCAATGCCTTCCAATGATGAGACGCTAACCTGACTCAGACCTTGGGGGTCTTCCACCTCCAGTCCCTCTCTGACCTCCTCCCTCTCCTCCCCACTCACTCCTCAAACCACTTGGACCACTTTGTTCTTCCTTGAGTGCACCAAGGACACCCCCACCCCAGCATTCACATATGCTGTTTCCCCTTCTGAACGCCTCCCAGATCTCTGCGGGGCTCGTTCTCTCACTTTCCTCAGTCTCCCCACAGATGCCATCCAGGACACCTTCTTTGGCCCATAGATCAGCACACACAACCCCAGTGCTTTTTGTCCCCTACTCCATTTAATTGTTTCTTCTTAGCACGTGTCATCACTTGACTATTACAAACATTTAGAACATTTTGTCTTCTCCAACTAGATAGAATCTTAGCACTGTGAGAGAAGGAACTTTAAATATAAATGCCTGGCTACAGTAGATGCTTGAGTAATATTTGTCAAGAGCATGAAGAGCTGCATAGCATTCCAATTTATGGGGTGCCACAGATTATAGTTAACCAGTAACCAGTAACTTCACCATTACTAAATATTTTAGTTAGGTCTTTGGTGTTAAAGTTTGCTGATGGCATAAATTCTCAGAAATGCACCAGACAGGTTAAAGGGTGTATGCATTTGGGGGATGGAAAGATGTTCCCAAACTGTCTTTTAAACGGAGAATCAACCCTGCTGTGGCTGACTGTCCTGTCAAGTACACAGGATTTCCCCACACCCTAAGTGATAATGTAGTACTTTTTTTCTTTGCCAAACTAGATCTAAAACTCTTTCCTTCTTGTTTTAATTTCTAGTTCTTATTTTGAGCAAAGTTGATCATGCCTTAATGCCATACGTTTGATCTGTAGATTCAACATAATCCTGACCAATGATTTGTATAACTAACCCCTATTAACGAACATATCTGATAAGGTCAAACCCCACCCAAAATAGGGTGCACCGGCTTAAAAGAATCAACCCCCACCTGAAGTCCCACCTAAGAAAGGTGAATGGGTCAACCCCCTTCCCTAACCCACCAGATATTCCACATGGGAAAGGTAAATGAGCCAACCCCTACCCTTACAGCATGTGTCCAATCCAGGAAAGGGAATGTCCCAAACCCCACCTTCCTGACCTTTAAAATCCCCATTTTAAATACCCATGTGTGGATTTCTTCCCAGCCTAGTTGGAAATTTTACCCTTGCGTGCACCCAGGTGGAATAATGCCATTTTAATTGCACAAACCGGCCTCCCTTTTCCTTTTGTCTCACGCCGTGGAATAATCTTTCATCTTTGGTTCTATAGCCTTTTGATATTTGTTGTTTCCTTTATTTCAATATTTTATTTATTTATTTATTTATTTATTTATTTATTTATTGTAGAGACAGAGTCTCACTTTATCACCCTCGGTAGAGTGCCGTGGCATCACAGCTCACAGCAACCTCCAACTCCTGGACTTAGGCGATTCTCTTGCCTCAGCCTCCCGAGTAGCTGGGACTTACAGGAACCTGCCACAATGCCTGGCTATTTTTGTTTTTTGCAGTTTGGCCGAGGCGGGGCTTGAACCCGCCACCTTCAGTATATGGGGCTGGCGCCCTACTCGATGAGCCACAGGCACCACCTCTTTATTTCAATATTATAAATACAACTTCAATTGGGGGTGGGGGCAGAGGATCAGTGTGCTCACACCTCGTGGGCATGATGTAAGGGTATGTGATACACCTCCTGAGTGCAGGACACAACTACAACAGGGACTTTACCTAACACATGCAAACATCGTATCCGAATCATTTATACCATCACATTAATCTGAGATAAAAAACAACATACAACTTCCGTGCACAAATCACACAGCTTTGCACAGTTGTCTGGTGATCTCCTTTATGAAAAGTAGAAATGCTGTTTCAAAGAATACACCCATTTCAACCATTAAAATGTGAGAATATCAATTTGCCTCTTGGAAAGATTTATAATCACACCTCCAAAATAGAGGATGAGAAGGTCTCTTTCCTTGTACTCTCATTTGGGTTTTGTTATTTATTGTGCCATGAAGAATTTTATCTTGTCCAAAGAGGGGTCTGGCCTTTGTCCTGGTTGCCCTTGGAATGTCCTTAAGGATTTCTTCATTTGCTTAAAATCCTCAGACCAGGCTTGGCACCTGTGGCTCAAGCAGCTAAGGTGTCAACCATATACACCTGAGCTGGTGGGTTCACACCCAGCCCTGGCCTGCAACCAGCAAATAGCTGGGTGTTGTGGCGGGCACCTATAGTCCCAGCTACTTGGGAGGCAGAGGCAGGAGAGTTGCGTGAGCCCAGGAACTAGAGGTTGCTGTGAGCTGTGATGCCAAGGCACTCTACTCAGGGTGACAGCTAGAGGCTCTGTCTCAAAAAAAAAAAATCCTCAGCCCAAGCCTGAGAGCTTAACAATGAGATTTAGGGGCGGGGCTTTGAGTCACGTAGCATCAGCTCACCCTCTGGAGGAGCAGGACTCTAAGTCTACCATGTGAGTGGTCAACCTACGAGGCTGAAGCTTCATTAAAGGAAAACCTAGACATCCAGGCTGGGGTGAAAGTCTCCGATTGGTGATACTTCATACACGTTCTCATAAATTGCTGCCGGGAGTCGTAATGCTGCTCATTAATCCCCAGGGATGGGAACACTGGAACCCTCCTGGACTCTGCCCCATGTTGAATCTCTAAGCTGAGTTAAATCTGCATCCTTTCTCTGTAATAAACCATAACTGTGAATCTAATGCCCTTGCTGAATTTTCTGGGTCCTGATGGCAAATTATTGAGCTTGAGACTGGTATTAGAGCCCCTCAAACTTGCACTTCTTCACACAAAAAATGTGGCTGCATCCTGTAGGCATAGCTGTGGAAGGAACAGAAGCATCTACTCCTTTTTCTTGCCTTTTGGGGAACCCTTAAAGGCTCTAGTCTTCCCCCAATGTTAGATGTTTGAGCTTCTCTAGCTCACGGCATTCTTGAAGATCTTCTGGGACGTGGCCAGAGTGCACATTCCCGTGCTAGGTTTGTTACCAAAGACGGTCCAGCTGCTGTCACTGTCAGCCAATATGCAGAGGCAGGGATGGGTCCCTCAAACTTTGTCAGAAGGCCAGGATTTTGGAGAACAGTGAGAATAGCCTCTCCAAGACTATTCTGATCTTCCATTTCCAACATTACAGTTTTATACATTTTATACATTTAAGTCCAAAGTGTTAACCCTTATCTTAAACAATAATCAGCAGAACCCATGACTCATAAACAATAAACAACATTCTAAATTAAAAGTTAATCTGGCTTGGGGCCTGTGGCTCAAGCAGCTAAGGCACCAGCCATATACACCTGAGTTGGCAGGATCGAATCCAGCCCGGGCCCGCCAAACAACAATGATGGCTGCAACCCCCAAATAGCTGGGTGTTGTGGCTGGTGTCTATAGTCCCAGCTACTTGGGAGGCGGAGACAGGAGAATCACTTGAGCCCAAGAGTTGGAGGTTGCTGTGAGCTGTGATGCCATGGCACTCTACCCAGGGAAACAGCTTGAGGCTCTGTCTCAAAAAATAAAAAATAAAAGTTAATTGGGTGGCACCTGTGGCTCAAAGGAGTAGGCCATATGCCGGAGGTGGTGGGTTCAAACCTGGCCACAGCCAAAAACTGCAAATAAATAAATAAATAAAAATAAAAGTTAATCTCCTAAACCAATCTGCCTAAACTATACAAGATAGGCATCTTTAGGGTGGGAGCTAAATTTACAAAACAGTAAGAATGGAAGACAGGGGGTGAAGGTCAGGCAGGACCTAAACTGATTGGACCAGCTGCATCATATCTGCCCTAGCCTGACAGACTATCTTATTTTCACTATAGGTGCTTTCAGGTTGAGACTTGAGGACAAAACCTGGATGAGTCAAGCATTTAGCTGGCCATGCCACTACTTAAAGTTGTGGAAGACTAAAAATAGGCCACACATCCCCGTGTAGGAAAATGCAAAATAAATTATGGTACATCTCCCAGGTGGGATGTTACACAGCTGTTAAAAATAAAAACCTCATACACACAAAATGACAACTGCAAAGACTGTAGCAACACATAAAAAATGTCCATGATATAGTTTTAAGCAAAACAAGCATAATCCAAACTTATATCTGTGCTGACCCGAAGTAAAAATGCATCTGCTGGTGAATAGAGATTGGATGAAACACAGAAAAGTGTATGGACAATTTTTCTTTGTTCTATTCTTTGTTGTTGGTGAAACAATTTATATATTACAGATTGAGAGAGGAGAGAGACAGGGAGTATATCCCATGCCTCTGTGACAAAGGCAAAGGGAAAATATATCAGTCCTTTCTGCAATGCTTAGTACAAGAGGGCCACTGAGCTCTTTTGCATGAGGGTCACAGGTCCCCAGACACTCAGGGATGCCATCTGGACCTGCATTTCCCAGTAGGAAACATGTCCCACCTGATTTCAAGACATATGGGTTTTAGTTCTTGTTGTTTATTGATTTCTGACTTCTAGCTTCCAGAACAGTGAGACAATACACTTCTGTTATTTTAAGCCACCTAGTTTATGGTACTTTGTTACGGTAGCCACGGTGTTATGGGCTGAAGGGTGCCCCCCCATCCCCCCACAAATTCATACGTAGAAGCCTGAACCTGCAATACCTCAGAATGGGATTGTTTTTCGAGATAGGGCCTCTAAAAGAAGAATTAAGTTAAGAATGAGGTCACTAGGATGGGCCACAGTCCAATCTGACTGACATCCTCAAAAGAAAAGGAGATTAGGACACAGGAAGGGACCCCAGGAATGTTGTGTGCATGGAAGAAAGACTGTGTGAAGGCTGAGTGAGAAGACGGCTGTCTGCAAGCCAAGGAGAAAGGCCTCAGGAGAAACCAACCCTGTCAACGCCTTGTTCTCAGACTTCCAGCTCCCAGAAGTGTGATTTCGGTTTTGGTTGCCCCACCCACCCACCCAAGTCAATGTATTTCCTTTTGGCAGCCCGAGGGAACTAATACACCCAGGAAACACATACAGGAAGAATCTTTTGTTACTAGAGACAAAAAACGTAATCTGATTTCCACAGAAAGGAAATGTACTGCAGAAAGGAAATTCATAGTGACTCGCCTTTCAAACTTAATATATTTATCTTAAAAATAAACTGTCTATCACTACCACAAATAGAAAACAGCAATCAGATCTGTGAAATCTTGTAAACCTCCAGGAGTCATTTTGGCTTCACGTGGGGCTTAAAGCATCCACACAACTTCCCCAAGATGCATGTCTCAGTTCTGCATCCTGGGGTTGGTGCCAGAAAGGCTTCCCCTCGGTGCTCACAAGGCGGTGCAGCAGCTCCAAAGCTGCAATTCTTGGTTTATAGTCAGAGGGAAGGAGAACACTCTTGCCCATCAACCAGGTCCTGGGATTCGATCTGATTGGAACACCCAAGGGCACAGGACTATCTCTGAACCAATCGCTATTGCCAGGGTGATCTACCCATGAGCTCGGTCACTTCTCTTTCCCTGGTAGGAGGGGTTGTGAGGATGAGAAAGTGGAGATTGCTGCCCCAAAACACTTTGGACTGGTACCTTTGGTTGAGGTGCTGTTAAGAAGAAAGGTGAATAGATACAAGGTGGTCAAAAAAGGCAACTTCTATGGCAACTGACCCAAATGTCATCCTCATAGTGATGCAAGGAAGCAGGAGCTATTACTGTCCCTGTGCTCTGTGTGAGAAAGCTGAGCCTTGTCAGAGCTGGCAAGTGGGAGAGTCTGGATGCAAACCTTAGTCTCTCAGTCTGTCCCTAAAGTCTGTCTCTTTCTCCCACATTCATGTTCTTCCCCTCTAACTTACAGGCGATATTCTTTGCCTGATGCCTGTCCTACTTGTTATCTACTTGAAATCGGTCACGGTGGGAGTATTTATAGCATGGAAATTGGCCACTGATATAAATCAGGGCTTTTCCTCCAAAAAGTCGGTGAGCCTTGATAAATACCTGCTATCGTTTTTCCTCCTACTGGCATCCACTGTTTGGAGCCTCCATCCCTGAGCTCACAAGTGGATCCCTAATGTTTTAATTTTGTCTGAAGAGATATAAGTGGAAAGTAAGACAGAGAGGCTTATGCAAGGGTAAGAAAAGCCGGTGGCTGCAACAGAGTAAGTGTGATAACAGCAGCCTCTTCCTGTCAGCAAGAAAGAGCAATTTGGGCACCCCTCAGCAGCAGAGTCTTCTGGCAAGTTGCATTCCTGGACAGATACTCGCTGGGCAGGCCCTGACATGGCTTGCCCTTCCTAGCTGAGCTGGGGCTGTCCTAGCCCATCCATTCCCCTCCTTGGCAGATCATCCATTTACTGGGTTTCCCTGGGATTTCTCCATCAGCGTCCTGCATTCATGAGCCCAGGAGATCAGGCAGGATTGGTGGGGTGCTGAGCTGCACCCTAGATTTAGACAGCAACCTAGGATCAAATCTATTCCTAGATACATATTCTAGGCGTAGGGTCCAATAATACTGCCCCACCATGATGGGAATGTTCTGTATTGACTTTGTCCAATTTTTTGGCAATGGATGCATAAGGCCATTAGAGCATTTGAAATGTGCCTAGTGAGACAGAGGAGCTGAATTTTTAATCTTATTTAAATGTACTTAATTTAAATAGCCACATGTAGATAGAGGCAACCATATTGGATAGTGAAAGTCTAGAGAAATACTCCTTCTTAGACACATATACACGTTCATTGTTCTACTGTTGAAAATAGAGAAACACAGGCGGCACCCGTGGCTCAGTGGGTAGGGTGCCGGCCCCATATACTGAGGGGGGTGGGTTCAAACTTGGCCCCAGTCAAACTGCAACAACAACAAAAAACAGCCAGGCATTGTGGCGGGCACCTGTAGTCCCAGTTATTCTGGAGGCTAAGGCAAGAGAATCACCTAAGCCCAGGAGTGGGAAGTTGCTGTGAGCTGTGTGACGCCATAGGGCAATAAAGTAAGACTCTATCTCTACAGAAAAAAAAAAAGAAAGAAAATAGAGAAACACTGGAAACAACATGGATGTCTACCATGGACATCCATAACAGATTAAAGCTGATGCCCCAGCACAGCTGGGTAGCACTGCCATGGTACTAGGGGATATAGAGCACAAACTTGAGAGCAGTCCTCAGATGTCTAACTTGCTTCTGGCGGGTCCACTGACAAGAACTTCAAACCCAAGAGGCCCTTGGACACCTTTTCAAAATCAGGTCCAGGTTCCTTGAGTCCCATTGTGTGACTTGTTACCCAAGCCCTTTCTCTATCAAACACCCATCACCACTTTTATTCACTGCTCTAACCAATGCCCAATTCTCCTTTGATAGACCTTGATGGCCCATCCCCACCTCAGTGGATTGGATCAATAATAAAAATAAAACTGGCAGAGAAATAAACCAGTTATATTTCCTTATTAAAACTACTCAAATGCTTACATCCTGATCCCTGAGTCATTTTGTAAGAAACTGCCAAACTGTCTTCCAAAGTGGCTGTGCACATACCATTTTGCACAGCAATGAATGAGAGTTCTCATAGTTCCACATCCTTACCAGCATCTGTTATCAATGTCACGGATTGTGGGTATTCTAATATATGCATAGTGGTATCTCACTGTGGCTTTAATTTCCAGTTACCTAATGACATGTTACATTAAGCATCTTTTTATATGCTTCTTTGCCATCTGTATGTCTTTTTTTCATGAAGGGTCTGCTCAGGTCTTTTGCCCATTTTTAAATTGGGTTGCGTTTGTCTTTTTATTATTGAGTTTTAAGAGTTCTTTGTGGATTTAGGGTACAAATCCTTTATCTGATATGTGTTTTACAAATACTTTCTCTCAGTCCGTGGCTTGTGTTTTCATTCCCTTAACTCTGAATTATTTTGAAAACTCAGAGTAAAGATGGTTGGGGTAAATCAGGGTGAGGGGAGGATAAACCAGTGGCTAGGGGAATAGTCCAGAGTAGGGTGGACTGGCTAAGGAAATTGGCCTCCCAGCATTCCTCACCGACATGAGGAATTACTGGGGTTTCTTTCCAGTTTCCAAAAGTCTTCAGGGTCTTTGGGTGAAAACTCTGCTACAGGGCCAGCTAACATAATTTGTAGAGCCTATTACAAAGTGGAAATATGGGCCTCTTATTCAAAAGACAGGAAAAAGGGGTGGTGCCTGTGGCTCCAGGAGTAGGGCGCCAGCCCCATATACCAGAGGTGGCAAGTTCAAACCCGGACCCAGACAAAAACTGCAAAAAAAAAAAAAAAAAAAAGTTAGGCTCAAAAGACAGGAAAAAAAGTGTGTTAAAACACTAAAATATAAACCTTTCTTCCACAGTCTCTCTCCCGTCTTGTCATAGTGTTTTTGAAAACTTTTACATTTTCAAAGTGTTATTTATTTATTTAGAGACAGAATATCACTCTGTTGCCTGAGCTAGACTACAATGGTGTCATCATAGCTCACAGCAATCTCAAAATCCTGGGCTCAAGTGATCCTCCTGCCTTAGCCTCCCAAGTACCTGGGACTACAGATGCACACTACCATGACTGGCTAATTTTTCCTATTTTTTTGTGGAGATGGAGTTTTGCTATATTATTCAAACTGATTTCAACTTCTGGTCTCAAGCAATCCTTCCTCCTTGGCCTCCCAAAATGCTAAAATTATAGGCATGAGATACTATGTCTGATCTACATGTGTTTTCATTTACTACTTAATCATTCTAGGGAAAGAAAATTCAGAAATCTAAATTATTAGTGTAGGCCAAATATGGCCATATTCCTGGGAACAGGAGCCTGGCCTGTTCCCCACAGACCCATGTGAGAGAAGTCAAAGAACATGGTTTTAATATATCCGCTGGGGATTCGATGCAAAGATCAGCCACCATTAGTAATGATTTCATACTTCTGTGAGCTGTAGGCCAGAAAACATCATGCTGAAAGATTAAAAGGATGACAACACTAAGTATTGGTGAAAATATGGGGAACATGGAAGTGCAGACTGCTGGTGGGAGTGTAAGTTGCCTCATTCACTCACAGAGCAATTGGCAATCTTTAGTGAACCGAAGGTGCTCAGACCTCACATCCCAGAAATTGTGTTTCTAGACATATTCCAGAGAGAACGTCTTGTGTGGAGGACTGGCAGCAAGGTTGGAAGATCCTTGGTGGGGACCATGGAGGATAAAGATCTGAATGTTAGCACTTGCTAACCTTGTGGGGGTGCTCCCTGAGCACTGTTTGTAATAGCAAACAATTATAAATGATATAATCATATAAACGACCCTATTTTCTTCTCTTTTTCTTTTATTTCTTTTTTTTTTTGAGGCAGTCTCACCATGTCGCCCTCGGTAGAGTGCCATAGTATCACAGCTCACAAACCACAAACTCCTGTGCTTAAGCAATTCTCTTTCCTCAGCCTCCCCAGTAGCTGGGACTACAGGTGCTTGCCACAACGACTGGCTATTTTTTGTTGCAGTTGTCACTGTTGTTTAGCTGGTCCAGGCCAGGTTTGAATCCTCCAGCCTTGGTGTATGTGGCTTGGTGCCGTAACCACTGTGCTACGGGGCACCAAGCCCCGATTTTCTTTTCTTTTCTTTTCTTTTTTTGAAACAGAGTCTCACTATGCTGCCCTTCGTAGAGTGCCATGGCTCACAGCTCACAGCAACCTTAAACTCTTGGGCGTAAGTAATTATGTTGCCTTAGCCTCCCAAGTAGCTGGGACTACAGGTGCCCACCACAATGCCCCCCTGTTTTTTGCTTTTTTCTTTTCTGTATTTGTCATTGTTGTTTAGGAGGCCCAGGCTGGGTTTGAAGTGGGTGTGTGTGGCAGGCGCCCTAACCACTGAGTATGGGTGCCAAGCGAAATGACCCTATTTTCAAAAAATAAAATAGATATATGAAAACAAAGGACTCCTATAAGGCAGTTTAAATGAATATCAATCAAGAATAAATCTCAAAAGCATAATATTGAGGAGAAAAGGAATTTGAAGGCTGTGCACAGTACGAAAATGCACGTGTGAAAACCCAAAGACCAATGCTCTCCATCGTTTATGGATACCTGACTAGGTAGAAAAGTGTAGAAGCATGAATGGGAAGGATACAGCCACCTTCAGGAAAAGAAGAGGGGATCAAGGAAGGATGCAAAGGGGCTTTCTGAAGATGAAAATCAGAAACATGTGAAGCAAAGATGTTACCATACATTAATTCTGGGTAGGGGGTACATGGGTGTTTATTTTATTTCCTAGAGTTATCTGTATGTGCAAACAATTCCACAATTATATTTGTTCATTTGTTTATTTATGTATAGAGATAGGGTCTCAGTCTTTCAACCAGGCTAGAGTGCAGTTGGCAAGATCGTAACTCACTGCGGTCTCAAACTTATGGGCCTCAGCCTCTATGTAGCTGGGACCAGAGGCAAGCACCACCAGGCCTGGCTAATTCTTTAATATTTTGCAGAGGAAAGGTCTCACTATATTGCTCAGGCTGGTCTCAAATGCCTAGCCTCAAGGATTAACTTCTTCCTCAGTCTCTCAAAGTGCTGGAATTACAGGCCACAATTTTTTTTTTTTTTTTTTTGAGACAGAGTATCACTTTGTCACCCTTGGTGGAGTGCCGCAGTGTATTAGCTCACAACAACCTCAAACTCTTGGGCTCAAGCCACTCTCTAGCCTCTGCCTCCCGAGTAGCTGGGACTACAGGGTGCCCACCACAACACTCGACTATTTATTTATTTATTTATTTTTATTTTTTTTTTTGAGACAGAGCCTCAAGCTGTCGCCCTGGGTAGAATGCCTTGGCATCACAACTCACAGCAACTTCCAACTCCTGGGCTTAAGCGATTCTCTTGCCACAACCTCCCAAGTAGCTGGGATTACAGGAGCCCGCCACAAGGCCGGGCCATTTTTTGGTTGTAGTTGTCATTGTTGTTTGGCAGGCCCCGCCTGGGTTCAAACCTGTCAGCTCTGGTGTATGTGGCTGGTGCCTTAGCCGCTTGAGCTACAGGCGCACAGCCCGCCCAACTATTTTTAGAGACAAGGTCTTGCTCTGGCTCGAACTTGTGAGCTCAGGCAATCCACCCACCTCGGCTTCCCAAGTGCTGTGATACAGGCGTGAGCCACTGCGCCCGGCTGGGGCCACATTTTTTTTTTTTCTCTTTTTGTTTTTTAAAGCTGCTCCTCCCATTTCCACCTTCTAAAGAGAGGAACACGTAAGCCTGCAGCGGGTGGGGATGCAGCGACAAAATTGCAGGCAATGGGTGAGACCGTGAGACCAGAGAGGTGGCAGAGTGGCGAGACCGACTACCCATCTCCCGGATCCAGTTTGACTCCGCCCCGCCCAGCCGTATCCCTGGCAACCAGGTCCTGTTTGCGTGGCTGGACCAGTCGCCAAGCCAGGCTCCCAGGCGCTGCAGGGGGGAGTCGCAGGCGCTGCCTAGCCCCGCGTTTCTTCAATATAAAGGACACTGTTGTCCCATCCGGCTAGGTCCCTCACAGCGGCATAGCCTTCCATTTGGGCAACGCGGGTCATTTCAGAAACTGCTGTCGTTAACCTTCAGCTGCAGCCATTGACCACCAAGGACGTCCTGTGCGCCGCCTGGTGTCCTGTGCCATTCTGCACATTTATCATGGAGTGTGTGTCTTCGTGGGGATCCCCAGAGCCCACAGGGAAAAACCACCTGGGACCTCAAAAGAGGAGAGGGCTACGTAAACTGCCAGTGTGCACTTCTATATAGCCGAATCACCATCCTTTAAAAAACTGTATAATAAGTTTGTTTTACTATAAAATGAACTTAAATCTGTAGAAATGTGGAAAATCATCTCAGCACCCACGCATAACAAGCGCTAACATTCAGATCTTTATCCTCCAGTATCCCCTGCCCCCGTTCATTTTTGAGGGAGTTAGTTTTTTACCAAATGGGAAATCCATAGCCTCAGAGTGACTTTCAGCCCCATCTCTGGAGACAGGTAGATGTGGATTACGGTACAGATTCTTTGCTTAACTGCCACCTCAGGCAAATGAACGAATTTCTGTACAGGCTGGTCTTCTGACATGTAACATGGGGATGGCATCTACCTCATAGGGTCGTTGGGAAGTTTTCAGCGATGTAATGCAAATAAAATGCTTAGCCAGTTCTGAACACATAGTAGGCAGTAAGTAGAACTGCAACCACTGCTAAAATTATGGCAGCAAAATATAGCATGCTATAATTATAATACCCTATAATCCACTTTTTAAAATATAATGCAGCATGATTTCTTTCTGTATCCGTAAATATTACCTAAGACTAGAGCATGATTCTTATGACGCAGGGCAATTCAACTTATTTAACTGATAAACAATTCTCCCTCACCGCATTCTGGTGGAGATTGCTGTTTTTTTCCTTTTCTAAACCTTTCTGAGATGGTTCCTGATTTTTTTCCTTTTCTAAACAATACAACAGAAGGTATCTCTTATTGATTATTTACTTGTTGTTGATTTCTTAGCTTTTATGTGCAGCAAAACCTTCCCCTTCCTAAGATCAGGTAAACATTCTCCTAAATATGTTTAGTTCTTTTATGACTGCATATTTTTAGTTGAATTATTTAATTCTTCTGGAATTTATTTTGAAGCCATAAAGTGATAGCTAAGAAGTCTAATTTTATTCTTATAATAAACTAGCCAGTTGTCGCAGCATCATTGATTGCAGCTATCTACCCCCCTTGATTTGCTAGCCCACTTTTATTAGATTCTACACTCATCTGTATATTGGCTCTCTGTTGGCTCATAGCTCTGGCTCCCAAACTTGTGTGCTGGATTTGCACATGGCTCTTTGGGTCACAAGGCGGCACTTCTGGAGACCCACAGAAACTCGGCCTCATAACGATGGCCACACAGCTCAAAAAGGACTTGCCAAGCATTGAGCTCTTCTCCAGCCAGTCTTCATTGTCTGTTTTCTTTTCCCCACAATGTATAATTCTATGTTCTTGTCAAGCCCCAATTCACATTCTCCATGCTTGGCCACATCTATTCATCGTCATCTTCAAGACTTGAAAATCCCTCAGCCTTATCACATACGACAGATTTTATTTTCCAAAGATGTCCTCACCAATATACATTTTTATGTACGTGATCTTTTTACAAATTGGCCAACAAATCTTCCCTGAAAAGCCAATCTGTATGTCATCTGAAACTTATTAGGACATAACTCAGTGTACTATAAAGAATAGAATTTTTTCTTTTTTCCGCAGTTTTGAACCCACCACCCCTGGTATATGGGGCTGGCGCCCTACTCCTTGAGCCACAGGCACTGCCCCAAGAAGAATAGAACTATTTTTAAACTCTCTTGTATACCAGGCATATCGTTATACTATGTGGTTAACTACTAGGGTTTTAGGCTGGGCATGGTGGCCTATGCCTGTAAACCTAGTACTCTGGGAGGCTGAGTTGGGAGGATCACTTGAGTTCATGAGTTGGACACAAACTCTGAGCAAGAATGAGACCTCATCTCTACTAAAAATAGAAAAATTAGCCAGATGTGGAGGCAGCATCTGTAATCCTAGCTTCTCAGGAGGTAAGGCAGAAGGATTGCTTGAACCAGGAGTTTGAGGTTGCTCTGACCTAGGCTGACACCATAGCACTCTAGCCTGGGCAACAGAGTGAGACTTTGTCTCAAAAACAAAAACAAAAACAAAACTTTTTTCTTGTACCCTCAATGAATCCCCAACCATAAAAACAAGAACAAAAAAAACCCCCTGGATTTTAGAGTCAGGCAAATCTGGGTTCAAATTATAGCATGTTTAGGCTGATCTTGGTATAATCTTGAGCAAGTTAGTTGATCTCTCTGGACCTTAGTTTCCTGACCTGTAAAATGGTATATAATAGAATGTCTTACAAAAATTGTTGTAGGGATTGAACAAGAGAGGTGCACACTAAATCATGAGCAAAAACCTGGGACATGTTTAGTGTCCAAGAAAACCTGGCACTAGAGAATAGGTGCAGTTTTTTTTTTTTTTTCAGACAGAGCCTCAAGCTGTCACCCTGGATAGAGTGCCGTGGCATCACAGTTCACAGCAACCTCCAACTCCTGGGCTCAAGCGAGTCTCTTGCCTCTGCCTCCCAAGTAGCTGGGACCACAGGCGCCCACCACAATGCCCAGCCATTTTTTGGTTGCAGCTGTCATTGTTGTTTGGCGGGCTGGGCTGGATTCGAACCCACCATCTTAGGTGTACATCGCTGGCACCTTAGCCCGTTGAGCCACAGGTATCTCTTTGTTACAAATAAAGAATATGAACCATAGGAAGATTAGGTGACCTGCCTCAGGGTGCATGAGTAGAGAGGGGCTGGAGCTTAACTTGGCTTAAGCTAGATTGTATTAAGTTTTCTAGGGTTGTCATAACAAAGTTTCATAGTCTGGGTGACTTCAACCATAGAAATTTATTGTATCTCAATTCTGGAGGCTAGAAGTCCAGGATCAAGGTGTTTATAGGGGTGGTACCTTCTGAAGTCCCTCCTTGGCTTGCTCACCACCATCTTCACCCTGTGTCTTCACATGGTTGTCCCTCTCTCTGTGAGTATTTGTGTCCTTCTTAGAAGGACACTGGTCCTTTGAGATTAGAACACAGCCCAACCTCAATGGCCTTGTTTTAACTTAATAACCTCTTTAAAGGCCCCATATCCAAATACAGTCACATTCTTTTTTTTTTTTTTTCACTCACTTGTCACCCTTAGTAGAGTGCTGTGGTATCATAGTTCACAGCAACCTCAAACTCCTGGGTTCAAATGATCCTCTTGTCTCGGCCTCCTGAGTAGCTAGGACTACAGGCACCTGCCACAATGCCCAGCTAGTTTTTAGAAACAGGGTCTCAACCTCCTGACCTCAAGCAATCTGCCTGTCTTGGCCTCCCAGAGTGCTAGGACACAATCACATTCTGAGGTATAGGGGAGAGTCAGGGCTTTGACGTATGACATGACACAGCTTATAACAGCTCCCCTCCCTGTTATTTGGGTGTTCTAATTATGAAATAAGTGGGAGTGTAGATTAGTTGGGACCTCAGTCCCAGTGTCGCTGGGTTCTGGGGCTGTCTCGACTGGGAGGAAGCACCCAGTCAGTGAGGAATGGCTGGCCTTCCCGGCCTCAGCAGGCTGTTCCACATGCAACCAGGCTGACCACCCCTACTGCCGCCCGCACAGCCTTGGCCAGACTAGAAAGAGCCTGTTAAATCTTGTGGAGAGATGCCTGTTTGAACAGGTTCAGGCTGGCAGCACTCACTTCCAAGAGAGGGGAAAAGATATTTGTTAGCTTAATGGAAAAGGACAAACCTTCAGTTAATGACTCCCTTGAGGTGTGGGGGTGGGGGCATCCCTAGATAGTAAAAATTTCCATCTTGGGGGCTGTGAAAATCTACCAGGATATCCTAGGGTAGGGGGTGGGGAGTAGGGCAGGCACAGCTCAAAATAAGGAAAAATAGGTGAGCAGGATGGTTTTAAATAATGATGAAAGCGAAACCAGATGATTTGACAAGGGGGTGGCTGGGGATGTGTGTCTGTTTTTACAAAAGAGGATCAGGGAGAGTCTCTCAGAAGAGGTGGCATTTGAGCTGAGGCCTGAAAGGCAAGAAAGACTGAATTATAGAAAAATCTAGAATAGGGGTTCTCAACCTAGGTACTTTGGACATTTCGGGCAGGGTAGTTCTTGGTGGGGGGGGCAGCATCCTGTGCACCGCAAGATGATGAGCAGATGTGGGTAACATATTGCCTATCTCCTGGCCTCCAAGTTGTGACATACACAATGTCTCCAGACATTGTTACATGTCCTGCAGGATGTAACAACCACCACGGCTACAGATAGGGGTGTCCTGAGGTGGGAACAAGCTCAGCAGGTTTTCTTGGAACAGACGTTTCCAGAAACAAAAACTTTTAAGGAGATGAGAGTTGATGGGTGACATCCAGTCTAGAAGGAGAGGGGAGGGACAGAGGAGGCCAGTGGGACGAGCAAGGGCCAGGTCCCACGGAGGCTAGTGCTGTGGAAGGGGGACGGTTTTATTCTACACGTGAGAGAGACATGGGGTGCGGGTGGGAGGCAGGATGCAATGTAATGGAGAAGCTCCTTCCAGCTGCTCAGCTGGAGGTGGGAGACAGATTGGGGAATGACAAGAGAGTCAGTCTCCTGTGGCTGCTGTAACAAATTACCCAATCGTGGTGGTTCCCAACACCAGAAATATATTCTTTCACTCCAGACGCCTCAAATCCCAAATCAAAGTGACTGGAGGGCCATGCTCTCTGCAGAGGTTTTAGGGATGGACTCTTCCTTGCCTTCTCCAGCTTCTAGAGGGTCCAGGCAGTCTTCAGCTTTTTTTGCCTGTCTTTGCAGGGCCTTGTCCCTATGTCTTTCTGGGTCCTCTCCTTTTCTTTCTTTCTTTTTTTTTTTTTTTTGATACAGAGCCTCAAGCTGTCACCCTGGATAGAGTGCTGTGGCATCACAGCTCACAGCAACCTCCAATTCCTGGGCTCAAGTGAGTCTCTTGCCTCCGCCTCCCAAGTAGCTGGGACTACA
>CAUYON010203829.1:0-18871 GCA_963573935.1 Arctocebus calabarensis | reverse complement strand
ATCACAGCTCACAGCAACCTCCAATTCCTGGGCTCAAGCGAGTCTCCTGCCTCCGCCTCCCAAGTAGCTGGGACTACAGGCGCCCGCCACAACGCCTGGCCATTTTTTGGTTGCAGCCATCATTGTTGTTTGGCGGGCCCTGGGGCTGGATTCGAACCTGCCAGCTCAGGTGTAAGTGGCTGGCGCCTTAGCCTTTTGAGCCACAGGCGCCGAGCCCAAATTTGTTCTTTTAACTTAGGAGTGCTTTGGCTACTTGAGGTCTTTTTGCTTTCCATATGAAGTTCAGGATTTTTTTTTCAGATCTCTAAAAAAATGGCATTGGCTTTCTAATGGGAGACTCATTGAAAATTAAATCTTTGGGGGCAATATAGACATTTTATCAATGAGGATTTTCTTCTAATTCATGAATTTGGGATTTTTTTCTTTTGTTTATGTCATTGTTATTTCTGTCATTAGTGCTTTACAGTTCTCTTTGCTGAGATCTTTCATATCTATGGTTATGTTTATTACTTATATTTTATTTTCTTTGCAGCTGTTGTAAATGTTACTTCCTTCTTGATTTGATTCTGAGGTTGATTGTCACTAGTATATAGAAATGCTATTATTTATAATGATTTTGTAACAGGAAACTTTATTGAAAGTTTATTTATGAGTTCTAAGAGTATTTTGGGTTTTCCTGATAGAAACTTTATTTATGAATTCTAAGAATATTTTGAGTTTTCCTGATAGAAGAAAATGTCATCAGCAAACATGAATACTTTGACCTCCTCTTGCCAGTTTGGATGATATTTATTTCTCTTTCTTACATGATTTCTTTGGATAGGAAATCCAATACATTGTTGAATAGAAGTGGTGACAGTGGGTGCCCTTGTCTTTTTTCATTTCTTAAGGGAAGTGCTTTCAGAGTTTCCTATTCACTGTGATGTTAGCTGTGGGTTTGCCATATATAGCTTTGTATAATTTTGAGGTATGTTCCTTCTTTGTCTAGTTGGTTGAGGGTCTTTATCATTAAGTGGTTCTGGATTTTATCAAATGATTTCCATGCATTCATTGAGATGATCATACCCTCTTTAGTTTTATGTCTATTTTTGTGGCAAATCAATTGCAACAAATTGTTGTACAAATGCAGATGTCCATAAAAAGGGGAAATATAGACCTAGGAGAAGAAATTTTATACTTCATATTCAAATGTTTTCTAAACCTAACTCTAGGAAATAAAATCTACCAACTTTCAAAATATAGACAATCTAACAAATGGAAGAAAGAATTTGCAATTAATACATGCAATGAACAAGTTGTATGCAGAAAATAAAAGAACACTTACAACCGAACAATTAAGACAAATAGTCCAATTACAAAAAGGCAAAGCACTTAAATAGAAACATTTTTCAAAGTAGGTATATAAATGGGCAATAAACACATAAAAGATGCACATCATTAGTCATTAGGGGAATGAAGAACAAAATCATACTCAAGTATCATTCTGTACCCAATTGGATAGCAAAAATTAAAAACATTTATAGGCAATGACATGTTTTGGAAAGGAAGTGGAGATATTAAACCATTACACATAACTGGTCTGTAAAATGATAGGGGCAGTTAGGAAAATTTCTTAACAATGTTAAAAATAAAACTTACCATACTACGCAAGAATACCCAAGAGTATTCAAAACATATATTCACAGAAAAACTTTCACACAAATTTTCATAACAATATCATTAATGATAAGTAAAGAGTGAAAACATTTGTAAAAAATAAATGAGGATCTCAGGGTTACTTCACAACCTCTTATGAAAAAGAGAAGTTAAAGGCCTCAAGCACCTCTAAAGAACTGGACCCACAGATTATTCACTACGGAAATTCCTTGCTCTTTTGGTCTCTCATAAGCAAAGGAATGTAAATAGTAACTTTACGTCTGCAGTTTATGGCTAGCTCCTAAAACTAGTTGGATTCCAAAATTACAAATTTATCTCTACAGGTGCAGAACAGGGATAAGACAGTGTCAGAATCACACTCTCGGGACATCTTTATAATTGGTGCATCTTTATTCCTCTTTTCACTTCTAACATTCACTGTAAAATGTAGGTATTGCTGGGTTTCACAAGAATATAACCATCTTGTCTTGCTGTCATCTCTCCACTTTCCTGTTTTTGTTTTTGTTTTTTTCTTTCTATGGGCATTATCCTCCTTTAAATACTGAAGATGACAAATTCTCCTTCAGAAAACAGCCCCAGATCTGTCTGTGGTTTCTGCTTTTCCCAAGTGCTCCATTGATTTAGTTCAATGCCTCAATCAGGTATTTTGGGTTGACACCTTCCAAATGCCCATGAACTGCTAAAGGAATAAATGAATGTGATATCTCCACACAGTATGCAATATATATGACAATTGAAAAGATGAATTGCTGATGCATATTACAACTCAAATGGACCTTTAAAACATATGTACACTCAACTGTATGACTGTCTTTGTCGAAAATAGGTTTTGGTCTACTATGAGCTACCTTGGGAAGAGGGATTATAGTTTACATGGATAGGGATCAATACGACTGAGAGACAAGAGGGGAGGAGAAGGTCAGAGAAAAAGCATTTTTTTAATCAGGCTTTCATTTTGTAGTATTGTTTCCTGAGTCCCAAAACTACCATTGTCTTCTCTTTCTTTAAGGGTGGGGGGGAATTATAGAACCCTGGATCCACATACCTAAAAGCAAAGAACTTCCCCAATTAACTAGTTTCTTATTTTTCTGCCTTATTTCTAAAAGATAAAATATCAGTAAGAATGTTCAACAATAAAATTTTCAAGCAGAAATAAACTTGGAAAAATGGAGAATATTCTATTAGAATATAAACAACAGAAAAGGAGAACTGAACTAGTATTTCTACTCTGAAATGTGTTGATTTTACTAATATTAAGAAAAACACAATAAAGACTATTTTAATGAATTAAAGGTATTATAGATTATCTTTGTAAATTATTGGCATAATTCTAAAATCATTATTAGCCTCAACTATGAGATAAATAAAAGGCCCAATTTTTTAAAGAATTGCATACCAGCGGGAAATTCTTTCCAGGTAAGCTCTGACTGAAATGGGCTTGAAGTAAAGAAAGTGTATTGGAATCATGTTTCCCATGTGCTTTGCTGTAGTAAACACTGAGAGGAACAATTTAACAAAAAGGAAAAAAACACCCAAATTAAAAGTAGTAAATATCAATCTCATAAAAATAAGGCAGAAAAATCAATAATGACAAAAGTTAAGGTAATCACCTGCCTCCAATAGCTAATTTAGGACCAAGTCAAAGTGCAGAGAAGATTAATGAACCTTAAAGTGAATTGGTGTAGGACAGAGTAAGAGAAAAAAAGGTTGCAATTCGCACATATGCTGGAGAAATCAATTTGCGACTACTAAATAACAATAGGAAACTTTTGTCAAGAGAATTTTAGAAACTAGATATAAATGCACAGGTTGGCAGATACATCATGACTTCCAAAAACAAAAATTAATCATCATTAGGTGGGATGTAACCCCTCAGGCAAAAGCTTCTATCGCCCTACCCAGAATAGTCACAAAATGTAATTCACCCTAAAAATCAATCTTATGGCTCAAAACTGTATTTACCAATAGCTTTTTCATAATAAGGGAAATTGTCAGTTGTCAATGTGAGTCTTTAGTGACAACCTTCACCTTTAGCAAAACTGGTTTTAAGGGTGTTGTTGCACTCTCTGTTTACACAACAACCACCTAGTTTCTTTAGACCTCAGCCCCAACACTGCTTTACATCATTTGGTTAGGAAGGGCTCTCTCACTTTTAAGGGACAGAAACACACTTGAACTAGCTTAAGCCCAAAGTGATGTAAAATCATATTGAAGAATGGACAAAGTTGAAGTTAGGAATCTGGGACTGGAAGAACTATGAGGCTAGAAACATGAGATTTCAATTATTTCTGGTGTCACACATTCTCAACTTCATTTCCAAAATAAAGGAACTCTCTTTCATTCATTACAACTTGAAAAATTCCAAGGAAAAGCTCTGACTAGCTTTGTGTGAAAGAATGACTTAGATACAAAAGAATTTAGAAATATGTTCACCAAAATTGATGTGAAAGGAAAAATATATTATTAGCAAGATTATTAAGCTTACTGTTAGTCTATTCAAGAATGAAAAAAAGATTCTCATAATTACTACATTTACAAAGGTAGTGCTATATCTTTTGATAACATTTCAAAAAGCAAGTGAGGAAACTGGCTTTCTTAAAGAGTTAATAATTTATAGGACATGTTTAGAAATTAACTTAATTTTGGGAACAGAAACAAAAACCCTTTTAATTTTTGTTGTATTTCACAGTACAAATTCCTGCCTACCTACTTCCTACCAAGAAACATGCTGCTCACACTCATTCCTGATGTTGACAGAAAAATGTGTTAGTTGTATTCCCACAATACCTAGTTTTCAAGTTTCTGTCCCTAAAACATGAATTTAATCCTGTTAGTATGATTTGTGCATTTTGTGAACTATAATCATTAATTTCATAATTCATTTGACCAATTCCATTTGCACAGATGTGACAAAACATGTTAAGGCACAACGATAGATTTATTTATGGATTTTTGTCTTTTTCTTTATTCTTTCTTTTTTTTTTGAGACAAAGTCTCAGGCTGTCACCCTCGGTAGAGTGCTATAGCATCACAGCTCACAGCAACCTGAAACTCTTGGGCCTACGTGATTCTTTTGCTCAGCCTCCCAAATAGCTAGGACTACAGGCACCCGCTACAATGCCCAGCTATTTTTTGGTTGTAGTTGTCATTGTTTTTTGGCAGTCCCAGAATGGATTCGAACCCGCCAGCTCTGGTATATATAGCTGGTTCCCTAGCTGCCTGAGCTACAGGCACGAAGCCAAATGATTTTTTAATAAGCAAAACTGGACCATTTCCTACTAAGGTTTAAAACACCTGTCTGGGCTTATATCCTACTACGGCTTAAAACACACCTGCCCAGAGGTCTCACTGGTTTCCTAAACTTATAATTCTGCTGTATATGTCAGAAATATTTTAGTTTTAATATTATTAACTCATCTATAGAGATTAAAAATGAAGTACAAGTTCATTCACTTCAGTTGGGTTATGCATAATATTACAATCATAATATGTTAAGAAACTGTCACAGAGTTTCTTTGTATCTCATCTGCTGTTGCTTGATTTTGTCCACATCAAAACTCAGGGTTGCAATATGATCCCCAAAATAGTGATTTTGGGAGGAAGGGCCTTATGGGAAGTGTTTGAATCCTAGAGGGGACTCCTTTCTTCATGGCTTGGTGCCATTCCTTCAGTAGGGAGTCAGTTCTTGACTTGGCAAAAAAAGATTAGTTTCTGCAAGAGTGTGTTGTCATAAAGCAAAGGTCCTCCTCCCTTTCGACGCTCGGTCTTTGCATTTCTTCACTTCTCCCGTGACCTCTACCATGTAATGATGCAGCACAGAAGCCTTCACCAAGAGCCAGGGCCACAATCTTGAACTTCCCAGCCTGCCAAACCATGAGTTAAAGAAACCTCTTTTCATTATAAATAATGAAGTCTCAGGTATTCTATTACAGTAATACAAAATGGATTAGGACCCATCCTGCCTTATGATTCCAGATATGGATATAGATGGTCAGCAGATACAAATGAGCTCTACATTATTAATCATAAAAGAAATGCAGATAAAAAGGGAGATATTATCTCATACTTGTTACAATATCTATTTATTTATTTATTTGTTTTTTGAGACAGAGCCTCAAACTGTCACCCTGGATAGAGTGCTGTGGCATCCCTGTGGCATCACAGCTCACAGCAGCCTCCAATTCCTGGGCTTAAGCGAGTCTGTTGCCTCCACCTCCCAAGGAGCTGGGACTACAGGCACCTGCCACAACACCCAGCCAATGATATCTATTTAAAAAAGATTACAAGTGTTGTTGAAGTTGCAGAGAACTTGGAATCTTTGATGCTATTGGTAAGAGTGTAAAGTGGCACAGCAGCTATACAAAACAGTAAAGAGGTTCCTCAAAAAAATTAAAGATTACCACCTGATTCAATAATCACATGTGCGGCTGGACATGGTGACTAATGCCTGTAATCCTAGCACTTGGAAGGTCAAGGTGGGTGGATTGCCTGAGCTCAGAGGTTCAAGACTAGCCTGAGCTAGAGCAAGACCTTATCTCTAAAAATAGCCGGGCATTGTGGCAGGTGCCTATAGTCCCAGCTACTTGGGAGGATGAGGCAGGAGTTTGAGATTGCTATAAGCTATGATGCCATGGCACTCTACAAAGTGAGACTCTGTCTCAAAAAAAAAAAAAAATTACGTATGAGGACAAATCTCCAAAAGAATTGAAAGCAGGATCTCAGAGATGACCACACCACCATGTTCACTACAGTATTATCCCCACTAACCAAAATGTGGAAACTGTTTCTGCATGGTCCAACGGATTAAAAAAGTAATGTATCCATAAAGTGAAGTATTATTCTTTCTTTAAAAAGAAGGAAATCCTGCCATTTGAGACAACATGGATGGACTTGGAAGCTAGGTGAAATAAGATAATCGAAGAAGGGAAAATATCATGATTCCACTTATGTGAGGTATCTGAAATACTTAAAGGTATAAAAGCAAAATGTAGAGTAAATAGTATTTGCCAGAGTTCAAGGTGAGGAGTAAACGAGGGGTTGTTGCTTCAGGGTTAATATTAGCCATACAACATGAATCAGTTGTAGAGATCTAATGTACTACATTGTGTCATAATGTCAACAGTTAGCCATATGATATGATGAACTTAAAGTTTGTTAAGACTATATATAGATTTATAGTAAATCTTTCTTGACACAAGAAAGAATAACTTTAAAAAACCTACAAAAAACAGTGTTTATATGGTATAGAGGGAAGAGAGAACATTCAAAAATAAATTTTCACTAATTTATGCAACAATTAAAGAAATGAACCTACATATAATGAGGAAGGTATTGTCTCATCCAAAAATTTCATATTCTTCTGAGCACTATGAAGTTCTTGAGTTATTACTTTTACGTCCCTTCCCTGAAAGGAAAATACAGAAGTCTTAGAGAAACAAACAAGAAGAGTAAAGTGAAGATGCAATGGCAAGTCTGAGTGCTGACAGTCATGTGGGGAGTTAATTCAGGCACACAGCCCTGTCTACCAATGGCTGTCAGCACTCAGACTTGCCATTGCATCTTGTATCCATATCAGGTATTCAATTTATAAATATTTTCTACCAATATATAGTTTGCCTTTTCACTCTATTGTTTATTTCTTTTGCCATGCACAATCTTCCTAATGTGATATAGTCCCATTTTGGTTTTCTTTGCTTTCTATGCTTTGGTGTCATCTCTATGAAATAATTGATGAGAGCAATGTCATAAAGATTATCCTCTTTGTTTTACCTAGGACTTCTATCTTTGCAGGCCTATGGCTCATGTTAACCTATTTAAGTTGATTTGTGTTTATGATGAATAATGGGGGTCTAATTTCATTCGTTTGTATATGAATATCCAATTTTCCAGCCATGAATTATTAAAATAATTCTCCTTTTTAATTATGTATTCTTGGTGACTTTATTGAAGATCAGTTGACTATACATGTGTGCGCTTATTTGCAGGCTCTTTATTGTGTTCCAAGGGTGTATACATATGTGTTTATGCCATTACTGTATTGTTTTATATATTCTACCTTTGTAATATATTTTGAAATCAAGAAATATGAATCTCTTTGAGTAGTGTGGATAATTTTACAAAATTAACTCATTCATCCATGAATTACAGTTATCAGTGTACAAGTCTTTCACTTCCATGGTTATGTTTGTGCCTGAAATATTGTTAAATACTATTGTGAATGGTATTGTTTTCTAATTTTCCTTTCTAGATATCTCATTGTAACTGTATAGAAATATGTGTACACTGGTTCTTGTACATTGATTTTGTATCTTGTAACCTTTAATAAAACAGAGAAATGCAAAGAAAACTTTTGCAGATGATGAATATGTTTATTTCCTTTGTTGTCACGATGGCATCATGATGTATACATAAATCCAAACTCACTGAATTGAGTTCAAATACATGAAGTTATGTTCATATTAATTATACTCCATATACCTAAAAGACATTATTAGAGAAAGATTCTCACTCTGTTGTGCTGGGTATAGTGCCATGGTATTATAGCTCACAGAAACCTCAAACTCTTGGGCTCAAGATATCTTCTTGCCTCAACCTCTTGAATAGCTGGGACTATAGCACCTGTCAAGTTGTGTATAGCTTTTTTGCTCTCAAAGCAAAATGAATCCTGCTAAAATTGAAGCAAGAGCAGAAATCAAATTGATGGTGAAGTTTGGGTAGAAGAATGGTGAAATCATAATGCTTTATGAAAAGTTTATGGAGGTGTCACCCCCAAAGCAATTACTTATTTGAAGAAGTCAAAATATGATGTTGATGACAAAGACAAGGGCAGCAGAGTATCCATATCAATTTATGAGGAAAAAATTAAACTTGTTCCTACCCTAATTGGGGAGGACCAACTGTTAAATGCAGAAACAGTAGCTGACACCATAGATGTCTCAACTGGTTCAGCTTACACAACTTGGACTGAACAATGGAAATTGAACAAACGTTCCAGCTAATGGGTTCCAATTCAATTGCATGCAGATCAGCCACAGACAAAAGCAGAGCTCTTGATGGAAATTTTAAACAATTGTGATCAAGATCCTGAAGCATTTCTTTGAGTAATATAACAAAAGATAAAATATTGCTTTACCAATGTAATCATGAAGAAAATGTACAATAAAAGTGATGTGGAGAGCAATGATGGAGACATGGACCAGTCAAAGCAAAAGTGCACTGGTCAAAATAAAAAATCATGAAATCAGTTTTCTGGGACACTTAAGGCATTTTGCTTGTTGACTTTCTGGAGGGCCAAAGAACTGTAATATCTGCTTATTGTAAGAGAATTTTAAGAAAGTTAAACCCAACTTCAGCAGAAAAACAACTAAGAGAGCTTAACCTCAGAGAGTCTTAACCATATTTAGTTTCTAGAAGATGCTCTTCTTCCTTTGCTGGTGGCTCATTACCTCCATCTTCAATATGAGGAATCTCTTGGCCCTGCTTGCAGCATTGTCAAATCTCTTTTTCTAGGTCTCCTTCTACTAAGCACCCTTGTGATTGTGTTAGCTCACCCAGATAATTAAGAGTAATCTTATTTTATAATCAAATGATTAATAGCTTTAATATTATCTGCAACCTTAACCTGCTTGCCATACAACCTAATATTTAATAAAATTGCATTGTTTAATCATTAATTATTAATCAATAATTGCTCAATTTTTTAACTTTATAATGATACCCAATATTAGAAGTAGGAAAACACTTAGAATACCAGCCACAACAAAATTTTAAAAGCAGTATTATTTTAAATCTTTATAAACAATATGCCATTAAAGATAGAAATGCAAACCAGCAGGAATTATGCAAACAATTTAATAATTTTATAAGATGGGTCCTTTGCCTGGAGTTGTTTTCCATTCTATTCACAATGAATTACTGTTAGTAAATCTACATTTTATTATATGAGCTAAAATAGTGTTTAGTGCACTAAATGCAATTGTAAAATCTTTTGTTTTAAATATCAGTTTATATCAATATCACATTTGAAACCCAATTGTGAAATAATTTTTTATTTTCATTTTAGTTTATTAAGTTTTACTAAGTGTTACATAAATGTTACTTCTTTAAATTAATATTCTTGGCTCGGCGCCAATGGATCAACAGGCTAAGCACCAGCCACGTACACCTGAGCTGGCTGGTTTCGAATCCAGCCTGGGCCCGCCAACCAACAATGACAGCTGCAACCCAAACAAAAATAGCTGGGCGTTGTGGAGGGCTCCTGTAGTCCCAGCTACTTGGGAGGCGGAGGCAAGAGACTCGCTTGAGCCCAGGAATTGGAGGTTTCTGTGAGCTGTGATGCCACAGCACTCTATCCAGGGTGACAGCTTGAGGCTCTGTCTCAAAAAAAATAAATAAATAAAAATAAAATAAATTAATATTCTTTCATAAAATATATACAGCCTAATATTTTCTAAACTTTTAAAATATCTTTTTACATAGAATTATTTTATCACTTCCTGGAATTATTAATCTCTTTAAATCCATATGCTTCTTTGGCATTGTTCTTTCTATAATTTTTATATTACCAATATAAAAAATTACCATATGGATATGTATGCATGAGTGTGCTTATGAGTACACACATACTGTATACACAGTCATAGCAAACATCCCATTCCTAAAATGTGAAAATCTTCATAAATTTTATGCATTCTTAATTAGTCTTCACAAAATGTTTACAATTTGGTTTACATTATTACGCATTCTCTATTTCAAGAAATTGAACTTGCATATTTATCAACCCTTTGTTTTTGAGTTCATTAATGTCTTTATTATAAATTAGTTTTGCAGGTTTATTTGTTTTGTCTTCAGGCATCTTGAGTTAAACTTTATTTTTATTCACTCATGATAAATTAAAGAAGGTACATCTTGTATTGGTGAAATATTTGGTAAAATCTTTAAGTGTTAATCTGGTTCTCTTCTTTGTCACTTATTTCTGAATAGTTTTTCATTTCATTCAAATTTTAATGCTTTTTTCCTTGAGAATGACTGAGGTTGTGTCACAATTAATCTAGGGGAAAATTTTTATTATTTGTATTTAATTTCTAGTTTTAATAAAAATGATTAACCTAGTTTTAGAAATTCATCAAAATATTAACTATACTTTGACATAATATTCATTCTATATTTTGGAATAGATCATGGATACATAAAAATACCCTCTATAAATAATAATTTCATGTATATAATTTAAAATATAATCAGTTTACCTATCCCAGTACATAACGTTTATATTTAATATGTGTACCTATACAAATTATGTTGAACTTTCTTCACTCGTGCATGCGAAGGTCATGACCACTCTCACATCTAATACGGATCTCAAATTTATAGTATAATATACAAAACAGAAGGATAAACTCCAGGCTGCATTTCTCAAATTCTATCTCCTTCCATAATCTTCCCTTAAACATGAATGCTAAGATCCTTACTTTGCCAGATAAAATAACTTACTAGTCATAATTTACCCATTTTTCCAATATTATGCTATCTAATCCTTTAACAAATCATAATGGCTCAACCTCAAATACATATTTTGAATCTAGTCATGTTTCCCCCTCACGTTTCATGTTACTTTTCTGGTTACAGCTACAAGAATATCTTCCCAAGATCACTACGATAGACTCCTAATTAGTTTTTTTCCTACTGATTTTTGACACTGCATTCAGAGGAATCCTTTAAAATAATTCCGTTTCAGTAGCCCTATACTTGCTGCCCACTGCCGGTCATCATCTTCTTTCCACAAGCTGAAAATTTCTCCAATGGCTTTTTAATTGATTTTTGAATAACATCCAAACATGTTTTCTGTGGTCTGTCTTAATCTGTTTTGTGCTGCGTAACAGAATACCTGAGCCTGTAATTTATTTATTTTTTTAAAAGTCTTATTTGGCTCACGATTCTGATATTTGGAGATCTGCAACTAGTGAGAGCCTTAGGCTGTTTCTGCTCATGGCAGAAGGTGAAAGGAAGCCAACATGTGCGGAAATCCCCAATGAGGGGAATACAGGCTTTTATCCAAAATCACCTTTCTCAGAAACTAGTAACAGAAGGAAAGTTGCACTCACACTCCAGGAAGGGCTTCTGCTACTCTATTCATGAGAAATCTACCACTACACCCCAAATATTTCCCATCAGGCTCAGCCTAAGGCACTGGGGATGAAACAGGATCTTTGAACATAAAATTTGAAGGGGAAAACATCCAAGCCATGCTATGTTTTATATAAACTAGCTACTATCCAGCTTTCAAAATCAGGCTCTTCCCTGTCCCCTTGCTATGTTACACTCACCTCATCTGTCATATTATTTTGCACAAAAACAAAACAACAACAAAAAGCTCTACCATAGGATTATTAATATTTTCTTTTCTGTGTCTGGAATTCTTTTATCCAAATGTTAGATACCTAACTGTATCTCATTATTATGACTTGGTAAAATGGCCCATTTTCAGAGAGCACTTCTTTACCTCACTTTTAGATAAATTTTTCAGTCACTCACTGAGTTCATAACTAAGAATTATGAACTCTTCTTATTTCAATAGATTTATTCTTCTCAATTATGACTCTTCTTATTTCAATAGATTTAGGAGATGTAAGTATTATTTTGTTTCATTGATGCATAGTATAATAGTTGAAAGTCAGGACGAGAAAAGTGCACATTATAGCAATTTTTGATCTCTCACCATCCTCTCACCCTTTCTTTTTCTTTATTTCCAGTGTCCATTATAACCTTTCTGACCCTATTTCCCCCTTATTTAGCTCTTATGTACAAGTGCGATATGTGGCATTTGTTTCACCATTCCTAAGATATTTCACTTGGAATAATAGTTCTCAGTTCTACACAAGTGGCTGCAAAATACAGTATTCCATTCTTTTTATGGCTGAGTAACATTCCATTACATATACATGTTCGCACACACAATGCCAACGGAGAATGTGAATGGTCTTAATGATCTATTTAAAATATGTAGCTTGGCTGAATAGATCAAAAACCACAGTTCAAATACGTGCTTTTCCAAGAAGCCCATCCAACTTATAAGAATTCACATAGACTCAAGGCAATTGAATGAAAAAATATATATATTCAAGATGAAGGAAAATAAAAAGTAAGCAGGGCTAGGCTATTCTTAAATCATATAAAATAGACTTAAAATCAACAATGTTTTAAAAAAGGTAAAGATAGTCATTATATAATAATAGAGGAAGAAATTCAATATGATGATATAACAATCCTAAATACATATCCACCTAACACAGGAGTTCAGAGTCATAACACGAATACTACTAGACCTAAGGAAAAAAATGAACAGGAATGTCATAATAGCCAGGGACTTCAACACTCCACTGACAGAACTAGACAAATCATCAAGGCAGAAAATCAACAAAGAAACACTGGGCTTAAATAGGACTCTAGAAGTAATGGCTCAAGCAGATACTTACAAAAAATTCTACCCTAAAACTGCAGAATATACATTTCTCTCATCAGCACATGGTACCTTTCCAAGATATGTGTAGATCATATGCTGGGCCACAGAACAAGTCTCAGCAAATTTTTAAAAATCAAAATCATACCATATTCGGACCATAGTGGCATAAAACTAGAAATCAATTCCAAAAGAAGCTCTCAAAAGTGCACAAATGCACAAAAATTGCACAACTTGATTCTTAACAACCCTTGAATGATGAAATCAAAACAGAAATTAATAATTTTTTAATTTTTTTGTGACAGAGTCTCAAGCTGTCATGCTGGATAGAGTGCTATGGTGTCACAGCTCACAGCAACCTCTAACTCTTGGGGTTATGTGATTCTCTTGCCTTACCCTACCAATTAGCTAGGACTACAGGTGGCCGCCATAAGGCTTGGCTATTTTTTTGCTTGCAGTTGTCATTGATGCTTAGCAGGCCTGGTCTGGGTTCATATCTGCCACCTTAGGTGTATGTGGCCGGTGTCCAGCCAACTGAACTATGGGTGCTGCTAGAAATTAATAATTTTTATAATTGAATGACAAAGGTAACATAAGCTTTTTGATACTGATACCTTCACTTTATGGACTTCCTTAAGCACTATAAAGAAAGGGGACCTTTTGTAGACCTTGTTCACCCCTCTATTTCTTCTCTTAGTGTAAAGTGTCAGGTAAAATACTCAATGGTTATTTGTTTGCATGACTGACATCTCCTCACATCAAATGGTGCATATTAATAACCAAAAAGCTATGTTATCCTACCCACATGGTAAGAGCTTGATATCTTGATCTTTTTGAAAGAAAATGAGGCAATACTCAGTACACTGGTTTGAGAAATGAACTAGTTTTCTGCTTGATTCATCAGTTTGTGTGATTCTCTATGTACCCAAGGACAGTGAAGTGGAATAATGATACACACTAGCCTAAGAGAGAATGATAACATAGCAACTCAATTGTGATTTTATTTTAATTGTGATTTTTAAAATACTGTCCTCATCAGCAGATGGTTTTTAGTTAGCTTCTACATGAAATAATCTTATTTTCTAAGATGATATGCACTTTTCTTTAATATCTATGTCTCATCCTTCTAATCAGTGAGTCTACTGTATTTGGACTGTGGAAACATTTAGTTTCTAGTTTGTTCTATTTAGAAAACAAAAGGGCTACAACAGTTCCTAATAATTGAATTTTTACATATGAGGACAACTTCAATTAAGTTATTTCAATTTAATGAGTTCTTTTTGCTATTGGAGAGCCAGTTGGGAATGCTAAGGTGGGGACTGCAGTCCCTATATTCATACTTAATTTTAAACTTTTTAACCATGTCTTTGTTTACAACAGCTTTTTTTTTATACTGTTAGATTTTTGCTTTGGTATGAAATTGAGATTTATTATCTCCCTCTTGCTTTTATCAAGTTACTACATGTTTCTGTTTTGTATGATTCCTTGGCAACGCCGTTGCCAATTCTTGTTTTCTCAAACGAAAGCTTTGGGATCATTTCTATACTTCCTCAGTAATTTTGAATTTGCATGTTCTCATTTCATTTCTGACCTCTCAGAAATTGCATGAAGTAATAAATGGTTGCGTTTTTAAGGAGCTAAGTCACAAGGTAATCTTTTCTGGAATAATATGTTATGTACCTTATTGTTTCTTTATATTAGACATTAAAACACTCTCAATAGAAATTACCTGGTCTGGTTTGACATCACCTTACATGAGAACTGAATGGGCTTGACGTAAGCTCTCTACTAAAGGCCTTGCCAGCTTCCAGCAGCTGGTTCATTTTTTGCTCCCAGGTTTCTCACCTGGACTGTAGTCCCTTTTGACTTTCAAAACGGTGCCCTGCACACTCCTGTGGTCTGGGAGGAGGCATGTCTCTACTCTTTAGTCCACCAATGCTAGAACAACCTGATTGCTAATCTAGAGAAACCGTGTTCTGAAAGGCTTGATGGAACACTTTGGCTTCCTGAGCACTGGAGTTGCTCTCAGGAAGCAGGTTATGGATTCCTCAACCTGTCAGCTGGTGAGGATTCTTGTGGCTCTTCCTTTTTTTTTTTTTTTTTGTAGTGACAGAGTCTTACTTTGTCACCCTCGGTGGAGTGTTGTGGTGTCTCAGCTTTCAGCAACCTTCAGTTCTTGATGCAATTCTCTTGCATCAGCCTCCAGAGTAGCTGGGACTACAGGTGCTCACCACAACACCTGGCTATTTTTTTGTTGCAGTTTTGGCAGGGGCTAGATTTGAACCCACCACCCTCAGTATATGGGGCCGGCACCCTACTCACAGGTGCTGCCCTGGATCCTCCATTTGACAGGTGTCTGCTGCCACCTTGGTTATGAGATGGCTCTGAAAGTATGAAAACCCTAAAATGTAAATAATATCAGTGAGTTTCTGACTATTGTGGGGTTAGAAATCCCCACATGTATGTCTCATGTACTTCTCAATTGAGTAAGCCATTAATGGGTTAAACTGGCTTTTGCTTTCACAGAAAAAGCAATAGATTTGGGCAACCTTGAGGCAAACACAAAGACTGTTTTTTGGTCATCCGGGAACAGATACTTTGAAGTTTTGCAGCCATTGTCTCTTAGGGGCAAGCCTGGAGGCGTGGTCCAGAGGTTGACAAAATGTGAAGACATTTTGCCTAAAGACCTTAGTACTGTGGAGTAACAGTCAAAGACCCATTTAAGGTTAACTTGTTGAGCACATGAGGAAATATTTCTCCTGCAGCTCTGTCTCTCTGTTATTTTTATGTAGATTTTTTAAGGCCTAAAGTAGAAGAGCATTGTGCTGTTTTCCGAGACAGGATATCTGCCACTTAAGTTTAAAGTCAAATAATGAAATGACTGCCAAAGTATATAAGGTAGTCAGAAATAAAGTTAAATTGCTATTTGCCACGAAAAAGGGCGGTAGCCTGCTTCTTGCACTTCTGAACATTGCATTGCGGATCTACACCTGAGGCAAAGCTATAGCCCCTCACATCTCCCAGTCACGCAACAATATAGGGTACCCTTGAAGTTTGTGTGCAATTTTAAATAGATAACTGTATTAAATTGCGCATGAACTTCATGGCCACCTGGTAAATTAAGCTCCCCTCTCCCTTATGAGTGCCCTTTACAATGCAGCAACCACCCATCCGTCCATCCATCCTTGCTTCTCTTTGTTCCTGCTCTTACTTTATGCACCAAGCACATTGGCTATTTACAGGATCTTGAACACGGCCCTCATTTCCCATCTCCCAGCACCTCCCTGAAGTCCACCCTTTTCTGTAAGCGTTTCCTCTTCCTTCAGATGGATGGGAGCTTTCTCTCATTTGGCTTTGTATTTGTCTTGTGACATTGCTCATAGGGATCTTGAGTCAGAATTTTTAGATTTCTTAATCATTTTCCTTCTCCTTTAAAATTCTTAGCTCAGGAACAGAAAAATAAATGCTACGTGGTCTCACTTATAAGTGCGAGCTAAACTATTGTGTAACAAGGACATACAGAATAGGATAGTGGATGCTGGAAACTCAAAAGGAAGGAGGCAAAGTGGGTGGATCTCCTGAGATCAGCAGTTTGAGTCCAAGCCTGGGCAGAGGAGAGCAAACCCCATCTCTAAAAACAGCCGGGCATTGTGCCTGGCGCCTTCCCAGCTACTTGGGAAGCTGAGGCAAGGGAATCACCTGAGCCCAGGTTGCTGTGAGCTGTGACAATGTCCCAACACTCTGCCCCAGGGAACAGAGTGAGACTCTGTCTCAAAAACAAAAGCAAAATGAGAGAGGCTAGGAAGGGATGAGGGGAGAGAAATTATCTATGGGGTATGTGGTACAATGCACACTACTCAGGCAATGTGAGCATAAAGGTGTAGAATTCACTGTTCTGCAATATATATGAGTAATGGCATTCAACCTGTATCCCCTTAATCTTTTCAAATTTCAAAAAAGGAAAATAAAAACCAGACAGCTTAAAAAAATAGAGATTATGTCTTATGAATTTATTTGTCTCCTGTGCTGGCTAGTGCATGGTTGCAAGTAATTATTCAATAGTTCTCTTATGATCGCATTGCAAAGGGGAGCCCACCACAGTGACCTAATATGTCCTACATATAAGGAAAGGTTGGCTTCAAAACATACAAGGGATTTGATGTGCTGAAAGAGGCTGGATTATTGATGCCACCTAACACGGGAGCAGACAAGTTTCTTTCCATTGTTTGTCCAGAAAGAGCTAAGATGTGACCTTTACTGGATCACCTTCACCTTATCAGTGATATACTCTATTGCTTCCATTGAGAAAGATTTTAACTTTCTGGTTAAAGCAAGGCCTGGGTATTTTTGCTTTAAATTACATCATGTAACAGGACACAGGAGATACTTGATATCCATTTGAGTGAGGCCCTAATGGGTAAAGCAAACCTGTTCTGGCAGTGAGGAACACCTTAATAAACTCACACACACACTGGGTCTGATGTCCACAGCTCTGTGATGGGAAACTTGAGAGAGGTCTTTGAAAGGCTTCAGGTTCATTTGATAAATTATCGATGGTTTTACCTTAGGCTAGAATGCCACTAAACGAAATCTTAGTTGGCTCTAAACATAGCCTAGCTGGATAATGTTAGAAGTTCCTGTGTTCTGTAAATTCTAGATCATTCACAATTAAGTCTGGCTCAAAAATTTTGCTTTGTGAGAAATCTCTTCCTCTTATACAACTCCTTCTGTATGACATGTCCACATATAGTTTACCATATACTCATGGTGGTCAGAGTCCCTGACATGCAACTAATTTTAGCACTTCTGCTTTTACACGAGATATCTTTAATCATGCTGGTTTTGAATGATGCAACCCACACCTTCATCGGAGCAGTGAAAACCACCTAATTCAGAACCACTCAGAATTAAAGTTCAGTGAGAAGAACATTTTAGCCCTGTTCTATAATTATCTGTCTATGTGTTCAAACCTATTTATAATACTAATATTGGAACCAGCCTGACAAAATTCAAACAACGGCAGCTCCAGTGGAAGGTTATCGTCAACTTCTTCCTTTTCTTCGAACCTCCTCTCAAATATCTTCATACAATAAATAAGAAAATGCCATGAGGGCTATGCTAAACAGTTCAATGAAAATATTTCAGATTGTATATGAAACCAGCACACTGTACCCCTTGATTGCACTAATGTACACAGCTATGATTTAATAAAAAAAAAAGAAAAGAAAAAAAAAAACCCTCCTCTCAAATCTGGTGCCTATGCGTAGATTTCTCTCCCTTAAGCAGACAAATGAGATGTCCAAACTTCAATGGTTGAAGTTCATTTTGTAGAAGTATTATGCTGAATTTGGAAGTTTGTGCTTAGGTGGGCATTTGGAAGTAAAAGTGGATCCCAGAGGTTTATGCTAACTAACATGATCTAATAAAGCTGATCCTGGTTTGGAAGACAATGCTATGCTTCATCCTGATACCTGCTTTCTCTGAATTACAACTCTTTTAGGCCATGAGACTAAATTTTTAATTTAGTCTTATTTTATCTTTTTATTTTTGTACTGTTTTTGTTTTTTATTATTACGAATTCATTGAGGGTACAAGAAACCATGTCACACTGATTGAATTTGTTGGGTAAAGTCCCTCTTACGATTGTGTTTTGCCCCCAAAAGGTGTGGCACACACCAAGACCCCACCCCCATCACCCCTTCCCCCTTGAAAAGAACTGTTTTATTTCTCCAATCTAAGATAACTTCAGAATATTGA
>CAUYON010203828.1:0-20425 GCA_963573935.1 Arctocebus calabarensis | reverse complement strand
CCTTGGTAGAGTGCCATGGCGTCACACAACTCACAGCAACCTCCAACTCCTGGGCTTAGGCGATTCTCTTGCCTCAGCCTCCCCAGTAGCTGGGACCACAGGCGCCCGCCACAATGCCCAGCTGTTTTGGGGAGTTCAGATACCGTTTTCAGCAACACGAGTCCTTACTCTTTCTATAGTACAGTGACGTTACGTTGTGTGCACACAGAGGCTGTCTCGTTAGGTTAATGGTGGAATCATGACTGTTCCATCGGTGCCGGGTAAATCTATACCCTGCTCCCTCCTGGATGTGGCGCCGTCCTGGTGCTCTGTGGCCCGACCTCGCCGTGCACTTGCACCATGAACTCAGCCATGGTGCTGCATCTGCCCAAGCTCCAGTCTCTTCATCCGTCCAGAGTGCTAACAGTCCACTCCTCACTAGGTTTCTGACAGAATTAAATGGGGTAACTAATTCCTACGGAGCATGGAGCCCGGTGCCTGACACTTACCAGCACCAGACTGGGGAGTCTTCACTGTCATAGGGTTTTTATCAGATGTAACAGTGCCATGGACGTGCAGTCTCTGGAGTTTTTACATGTTAATTTTATGTGTGGGATTTCTGTTAACTTTTATAACCATTTACACCCACTGTTTTATGTGGTATTTTGATCATAAAATAGTAGGTTCTTTTCATAGTTGCGCAGAACTGAATTGGCGAACTTCCGAGCGTTCCACTGCTTGTAATTCCGTAGTAGCAATGCCGGTTCAAACAGGAACGAGATCCCGGACGTGGCTTTCTCCTACTGTCCGATGAAGACGCTGTGTCACTAAATGACTTCAGGCTGCCCTTCTCTAAACCCTTAGGCGTCAAGTCAGAGTTAAGTCCCAGGTAGAAAAACATCTTGGGATTCAAACTGCTATGCAGGCTCCAGGGGGTGCCTCTAAAGTAAACCTTTGCAAATGATGAGGTAGCCAGGGCTGCCCTTCACTGCTGAGGCCGGCTCCCAAACGTCACTGAGGAAGCATGTAAACCCACAGGCCGACCACAGGGCGGGCCTTACTGTGGGGGTTTCGCTGTAACCACAGAGGAATTGTAACAAGCCCCAAACCACAGAACCAAGTAAGTGGTGGGTCCAGGAATAGACCTCGAGGGCTCTGACGCCACCTCACATGCCGAGACCACAGGGTCTGCTCCTTTGGGACATAATGACAGGTCACCTCAGGCTGCGAGGCCTCCAGCGCCTGGCACAGCGGGAGCAGACCACGTGTGTGCTCTCGGGGCTGAGTCCCAACCAGCTGTCCTTGCTGGAGGCCGCTAAGGAGCCAGAGATGGGAGGGAGCCATGACAAGCAGATAATTGTGGTCTGCGATCGGTGTTTGGGGGAGCGAGTTGCTACAGCAATGTCTGCTTCTGCTAAGGTTGTAGAAATGGTAGTAACTTATAAGCACGGTAGTGCTTTTAGGAGTTCTTAGTAACTTTTTTTTATAATTAATGAACCTAGCTAAAGAATTTCCTTGGAAAATGAAGAACAACTTGATATATGTAAGAAGAAAAATTTTATGTACCTTTTAAGAGTTGACTCCCCCTTTTACTTTTAAGTCGCTGCTCCTGTCTTTCTCCTCAGTTACTTTGCTTCTGCTTCCCTCAGCTGTGCGACCCCATCTGCGTTTCTGCAGACCTGGCCGTCCGCTGACCTCAGCACGGGTGCCGCGCACCTGGCCGTGACCGAGCTGGAGGGGCGTCTGTCCTCCGCACACCTGCCGTCCCTTGTTGGTGCACCCTACTTTGATGATACTTTTCATACACTTGTCACTCATTTCAAAAAATTTTTGTTTCCACTAACTTTCAAAGTCCTTGAGGGCAGGGATCACACTTTGGTCATTTATATTATTTCACAGTAGCAGCACGGCATCTTTTCTGTTGTAAGTGTGTTCTAACTGTTTGCTGCATAATTAGAGCATTACATGTTTACACTACGCAGCAAGATAGGGCCTTCAACAGAAAATAATCTTTAACCTTTTTTATGGGCTAATTTTATTTGATTTGAGTTTTTTGAGACAGAGTCTTACTTTGTTACCCTCAGTAGAGTGCTGTGGCATCATAACTCACAGCAACCTCAAACTCCTGGACTCAAGTGATCCTCTGGCCTCAGCCTCCTGAGTAGCTCAGACTACAGGTCCTGCCATAACTCCCGACCTGGTCTCGAACTCCTGAGCTCAGGCAATCCACCTGCCTTGGCCTCCCAGAGTGCTGGGATTACAGGTGTGAGCCATCATGCCTGGCCTATGGGCTAACTTTAAAGGTTTGTTCGGGTTTTTTTGTTGGTTAGTTTAATTGAGACAAAATTTCACTATGTTGCCCTCAGTAGAGTGCTGTGGTGTCACAGCTCACAACAACCTCAAACTCTTGGGCCTAAGCGCTTCTCTTGCCTCAGCCTCCCAAGTAGCTGGGACTGCAGGCACCTGCCACAATGCCCGGATACTTTTAGAGGCGAGGTCTCATTCTGGCTCAGGCTGGTCTCAAAGTCGTGAACTCAGGCTTTCCACCTGCCTTGACCTCCCAGAGTGCTGGGATTACAGGTGTGAGCCACCATACCAGGCCTGAATGTTTATTTTGTTGTTTGTTTGCTTTATTTCAGATTAATGTGATGGCACAAACTGTTAGGTTGCCATATTTGCATTTGATGGGTTGATTCCCTGTTGTAGTTGTACCCAGGAGCTGTGCCAGACGCCCTTACACTGTGCCTGTCAGGTGGGAGTGCCCCGATTACCCCTCCTCTGCCTCCCTCCACCAGCCCCTCCCTCCCCCGTCTCCAATTCAGTTCAGTTTTTCTCTTCTATGGGCGTGTATTGGATCATGGACTGACTTCGTACTAGTATTGAGTACATTGGATACTTGCTTGTCCAGTCTTATGATGCTTACATCTTTTCTGTTAACCTGGATGGAGTTGAAACACATTCTTCTTAAAGGTTTATTTTTAAATGTTATATCCTTAATCTTTCTAACATGTAAGTTTTTTCCCCATAGGTATGGCCTGAACTGCCTTATCCAGTTTGAAGATTTTGCTAATATGAATGCGTTTCGTCTCCTGAACAAATACCGAAACCAGTACTGCACGTTCAATGATGACATCCAAGGTAACGGATCTCAGTGCCGTGGGCCAGGAACAGCGTGTCTGAAATCAGGTCACAGTCTTGTAATAATGTCATTTCAGTAAGTGGTACTGGTGCTTATTAAATGCAGGAATTATGCTCCACAGTTTCACACGTTAGTTCTCATTTAATTCCATGTGTTGACGTGTCTGTGACTCTACAAGGCACCGTATTACCCACGAGCCAGAAAATCAGCTCTGAGGAATCTGACGGATCTTTGGTGATTGTGGCTAAACAAAGAATGAAATGTCTGGGAATGTGTTTTCACTGTTTATAATGAAAACGTATCACGCCTGTCTTCAGCTGTGGTTTCCGAAATGCCTTCGGTCGTGACGCCTGCTCGGCTCCCGTCCTCGTCCGAGCACCTGTGTCCCTTTCCCCGTCCTCGTCCGAGCACCTGTGTCTCTTTCCCCGTCCTCGTCCGAGCACCTGTGTCCCTTTCCCCGTCCTCGTCCGAGCACCTGTGTCCCTTTCCCCGTCCGAGCACCTGTGTCCCTTTCCCCGTCCTCGTCCAAGCACCTTGTCTCTTTCCCCGTCCTCGTCCGAGCACCTGTGTCCCTTTCCCCGTCCTCGTCCGAGCACCTGTGTCCCTTTCCCCGTCCTCGTCCGAGCACCTTGTCTCTTTCCCCGTCCTCGTCCGAGCACCTGTGTCCCTTTCCCCGTCCTCGTCCGAGCACCTGTGTCGCTTTCCCCGTCCGAGCACCTGTGTCCCTTTCCCCGTCCTCGTCCGAGCACCTGTGTCCCTTTCCCCGTCCTCGTCCGAGCACCTGTGTCCCTTTCCCCTGTCCTCGTCTGAGCACCTGTGTCCCTTTCCCCGTCCTCGTCTGAGCACCTGTGTCTCTTTCCCTGTCCTCGTCTGAGTAATTGTGTCCCTTTCCCCTGTCCTCGTCTGAGCACCGTGTCTCTTTCCCCGTCCTCATCTGAGCACCTGTGTCCCTTTCCCTGTCCTTGTCCGAGCACCTGTGTCTCTTTCCCCGTCCTTGTCTGAGTATCTGTGTCTTTTTTTCCCTCTTTAAGCCTTTCTTGTTTTAACTCCCTGTCATCCCCGTGTCCCCAGACACAGCCAGCGTGGGTTCTGTTCTGTCCTGGACAGGTGTGGGAGAGCACAGCCAGAGGTCCTGAGGAGGAGACACAGAGGCTCTCACTGTGGGCACAAACGACTTCCGTGACACTGACTGTGCTGTGTCTCAGTGAGACACTGTCTCAGTATCTACCTGACCTGAATTCTCACCAGCAACCAACCCCCTTCTCTCCCTCTTTCTGGAAACGCTCCCTTGTACGGCCACCGTGTCTCAGCGTCCTGCTGGTCTCTGCCTGTCTCTCTGGCTTTCTGACTTTTTCCTTTTGCAGCTCCATCCTTTCCTGTCTATCTGTTGAGTGAAGCCTCCGCGCTTGCGTCCAGGCCCTTTTCTTTTTGTTCTATTGTGTGCTTGGGGCCGTCCCCACCTGTCAGCACGGCCGGCCAGCCCAGCTCCTCTCATGGTCTGTGGACCCATTTGTTCAAAATCTTCTTGGATATCTCAACTTACGCTCACTCTAACCAAAGTCAGACTCATGTCCCCACAGACCGGCCCTTCTCCCTGTGCGTCCCTTCTCAGGGAATCCTGGCAGCTCCTTTCCTGCCAGATGCCACCTGTCTCTAAATCCGCTGTCATAAAACTCCTGTGTTTTCATCAGATTTCTCTCCCCGACCCTACAGTAAGTTACCATTACCTAGATCTGAGTGCTGAGGATTTAGTGATAAAATAGAAATCCGGTCTTATCTTTCCCTCAAAATACTGTAGTGGTTTTTGGTCACACTTAGGGCAGAGATAACATCCCGCGTGTGGCCCAGAGCGCGTGGTCTGACTCTGGCCCCGCTCCAGCCTCTGCACTTTCCTGTTCTCGTCCCTTCCTCGGGTCCTGCTGTGAGTCCGCCAACGTGTCCATCTCTGCTCCTGGAGCCCCGCTCCCTCCCAGGATCCCCTCCCAGGCTCCGCTCAGTCCTGACAGGCCTCAGGAAAACCTGAGTCCCGGTCCTGGTCAGGTTCAGCCGTCTCACAGCACCTTTTGCTTCTCTCTCGTGCTTATCCTATTAGCAGATTTATAAATTCATGAAGTTTATATGTTATGGAAATTTATGTTTTTAAATGTAATCCTCCCTCCCCCCTAAATCTCAAGCTCTGTGAGGGCAGGGAGCACGGCTGTCCGCCCGTCACCGTGTCACTGACTTGTCCACGACATGGTGCACAGCCGTAACAGTTACGTGACACATTTGTGGGATGGACAGTTGTCGTCTGGGAAGGCAGGAGTGGACCGGTGGGCCACCTCCACCCCACGCCTGCCTCTGTGAAGTTCTGCATCAGCACAGCCAGACCCATGTGCTCTTCATGGACAGATACCACGTGGTGCACGGCCCTAAAATACCGACTTTGTGGCCCTTCACAAAGAGAGTTTGCCAACCTTAGACCTCAAGGATTAGAGGGAGGTGGTGAGAGCTGAACTAAGGAGTTTGTTTGGTCAGGGCAGGATTGCATTTTGGAAAGATCACCCACATTGTCTTCAGGGCAGAAAACACGACTGAAGGGGAGCGGGGTGTTTCTGAAATCCAGGAACGCCATGATGGTGCCTTGTTCTAGGAAAGCACCAGGGGAGGTAGAAATAGACAGCTGGCTGGTTGTTGATGGGGAAGGAGCCAAGGACAGAGCTTAGGCTTCTGCCACAAAGGACGGGAAGAGCGGCAGACCAGGAACTGAGAAAGAGGAAATGAAGGGCGTTCCTACACGCAGACGGAAGGGCACGGACCCCGAGGAAGACTGTCTGCTTTGCCTCTCACTAGCTGTGGTCGGTGGTGGCTCATGCTGGGAATCCCAGCACTTTGGGAGGACGAGGTGAGAGGATCACTTGGGGCCAGGAGTTTGAGAACAGCCTGAACAACACAGTGAGACTCCACATCCACAGAAAAATAAAGAAATTAACCGGTCTTGGTGGCGCACACACCTGTAGTCTGAGACACTTGGGAGGCTGAGGTAGGAGGAGCACTCGAGCCAAGGAGCTCGTGGTTGCAGTGAGCCAGGATCGCCCCACTGCACCCCGGTCTGGGTGACGGAGTGAGACCCCGTCTCTTAAAAAACAAAAGTTAGAAACTTGAGCATATTGAAAAATACATGTAATAACTTCTAAGTTTTCTTTCAAACTATAGAATTAAAAGTTTGAAGAGAATAAAAAAGATGTGAAAGAACCTGTGTAGAGAACTACAGAGAAATCCCCCTGGACCACGGAAGAGCTGAGTCAACAGGTCTGCAGAACTGTCACTCTTGAGCTATCGATTACCCCGGCAGGAGCTGGGAAGCCTGAGCCCAGAGGTTCAGGGACAGGCTTGGCCAGGGCTGGCGGTTGGGTTTCTCCAAGCAGGGTCATTTACTGAGATTGTGCAAAAGACAGGGCAGCGGGGTAGGAGCTGAGGCTGGAGTGATCGTATGCTGGGCAAGGCGAGAAAGTGAAGTTCCCGGGACGGCTTGTCAGGCACGGAGGCCTCGGCCTCAGAGACCCACGGAGACTGGAGATTGTGGACTCTGAGCCGGGTGTTCAGCGTGGTGCTTCCCTGAGGATTAGGGACGAGTGACGGCAGACACCAGGGTGAGATTCTGGAGGAAGGTGGTCAGCGCGGAATGGAGATGTCATTGGAAATGAGGGGACCCAGGAAAAGTCTGGATGTGAAGTGGGCTGTGGCATTTCTCCCATGGAGTCTGCATGAAGGACAAAATGACAACTTGTGAAGATACCCACTCAACTGAAATGTATTTTATAAATATCATTTTTTAAATTTGCCATGCGTAAAAGTTTTTTAGATGACAGCTATTTAAATTTCAATGTGTTTAAAAACTCAGGAGTCTTTTTTAGACCTTTTGAAATACACAAAAGTAATTGGTCACATGTTTCTTTCCCCACCTCCATGATGTTAGTTCCCATCTTCACGACCAAGATGATTGAATTATTTAAACTTTGTTTTAGGCTGGCCATGGTGGCTTGAGCCTATAAGCCGAGCATTCGGGAGGCTGGGGCAGGTGGACTGCCTGAGCTCACAGGTTCCAGACCAGACTGAGGCAGGGAGAGACCTCGTAGTCCCAGCTACTTTGGAAGGATGAGGCAAGAGAATCGCTTGAGCCCAAGAGTTTGAGGTTGTTGTGAGCTGTGACTCCATGGCACTCTACCGAGGGTGACATAATAAGACTGACTCCAAAAAAACCAAAAAAACAAAAAACTTTGTTTTAGTCATTTGGGGGCTAAATTTCTTTTTGCATATTTATTCCTGAAAAGAAAATATATGTAGGGTTTCTGGAAATTTCCAGGAATTGAGAAGTGTAAAGGTGAGCTGTATAAAGACAGATTGATTTTACTGGGTTGCATCCCTGACTTGAGGACCCGAGTGGGACAGAGTGTCACGACACGAGCGCCCCTACGTGTGTCTGTGGTCTGTGTCTCTCTCTGCAGCAGTCTCTACACGAGCCACCAGTAAACGTTTTTACAACCTCTACCATCCTTTCTTTAATATTCCATATCTTTTGATTTTGTGGGTCTCACTGAGATGTTCTTCTAGGAGTTAAAGACCAGAATTAGATAATTTCGAATCATTACATGGAATCGATAGGACTCTGAGTGCAGCTAAAGAGAAAGAACGCTAAATCTAAATCATTTTTAAAAAGACAGTTAGGAATTAGGGTCAGAATTTCTATCAACCGAGGCCAGAGATGTAGATGTCAGGCTGGGGTACCTCTGAACTGAAGTCTGCAGTGTAAACTGAGCAGCAGGGTGTGTAGAAGGGCCCGGGCCCACAGCTAACCTGGCCTGAAATACAGTCCATTTCTATGTAGCAGCTTTAGAGTGTTGATGCCGTAGAAGCTCAGCGTGTCTGCTCTGACTACAGAGAGCCTTTGGCAACTCTTCGGGATTCTGACTAGAAAGGACCAAACCATTCTGAACACTTCTCCACACCAAGATTGTGTCCATATGACACATTTTCTCCCTATGTTTCTTTTTTAACGTTTAACCTTATGTTTTTACCATTTTGCCCACAGATATAATATTTTCCCCACATTTCCCCACTAGAAATTACCTTCTAGTGCCAACGAAAATAATTATGTAGCTGTTACAGCTTTACCGTGTAAATAGATGTGTTTACACTGGACCCTAGTGTGTACTTTTTTTTTTCTTTTTTCAACAGATATGTTAAAGATATTTTGTGAAAAGTATTTGATTAAATAAAAATAACTTAAAATTCTATATTAGTGATCTAAAGTAATCTTAAATGATATGAATGTTGCTTTAGAATTTATTCTGGGCATAGATGTATCCTCATTGTAAATTATTTTAAACTTGAAAAAATGCACAAATTCGGTCTATTAGAGATAGGGCGTTTAATTATATAAATCTGAAGACCAGCAGAATTAAACAATTTCCGATTGAAAGATTAAGCTATCAACCTCTAGTCCTTTAAAATAAGCTACAAAGAGATTTTTCTTATAATAGCCTTTCTCGAATGGCTGTTCTGCAACATGACACTATAAATATCGCACGTAGAAATTTTAGCCATTATAAACTAGTTTAACTTGTAAGATTTGAAAAATATAGTTAATGCCTTAGTTTACATTTGTGTAAATGTAGTGTAATCTTTTAATGAATGCTTTGATAATTGACAAGATTAAAATCAGACATGGTAGGAAAGACGTTCACAAAAAATTGAATACCATGGCCAGTCAATTTGTTTTTAAAGCCTAAAAGTGAATTAAGCGGCAAATGAGAAACTGATTTTCTTTGCCAAGCTGGTAAAGATTTTTTTCTGTAATCCCGGTGTTAATAATGATGCTTTTAGAACATGATGACTCTTCCGTGCTGCTTGTGGAGTCTGAATCACTGTAACTCTTGGGCAGCCAAATTGTGTCTAAAACCTTTTAAAACATGCAGATTTTTGATCTCATACGGTAATTCTAATTTTAGTAATTTATCCTGAGGAAATAAAGGTGTGCAAAACAAATGTACAAGGATATTCATTGCTACACTGTTTTTAATAGCAAAAAAAAACAAACCCAAAAAACACAAACCCTCTAAATGTCCAAAAGCAGAGGTTTAATCGAATGAATTGTCATATACCCATAATATAGAATATATTATACAACTATATGAAATAATATTTTAAAATATATTCTTGACCTGGTAAGATAGTTATATTTTAAGAGAGAAAAATTATGTTAAAACACTAAGAATGGAATGACATTTGTATAAATTTAAATTTGTAAGTATAAAAAGATCATGCGTGAACCACGGAGTGGAGCCTTAATGTCAGGAATGTCTAAGGCGTGACCTTTCATCGGCAAGATTACTTCGTGCAGAAGCCTTTTCTTTCTAGTCTTCTTTTCAGACTGGTTCCATGTGTAGTTTGTGCTGGGATCTGTTCGCCGTTGTCTCTATCTGTCGGTTTTCTTCTTTACGTCCCCACTCACTTGACAGCGCGTTAGATGCAACTGGTGGTAACAGGCAAAGAGGAAGTGGGAAATAGCATTCTGACTGTATTCTTCTTTTTCTTACTCATAGATTTTTCTGATTTAATACTCACTTGATTTAATGCTCACAATTAATATTCCAAAATACTTCTTTAATGTATAGATTTTATAATTGCGTTCCAGTGTAGTCCAGATTTCTTTCGTACTAAAATGCAAGAAACTATACTGTTGTGCCCGGATTTGCTAAATATTTGTCAGAAAAAGCAGCCCACGAGTTAGAATGCAACCTGTTATATTGCATTTTATTAAAATTCTTTTCATATTTTGTTAAATATTTTTATTACAAAAGAATTTAGTGGGATTTTGCAAAATTACTTTGCTAATAAGGCCACCCTCCCATCGTGGCCTTATTAGCAAAGCGTCAGAATTGGAGACAGCCTCTTTCTTTGCTGCCTCCGTCGTCCCCTCAGTTCGTGAACATGTTTAGTTGCTTTAATTCTTAAAGTTGTTGCCTCAATTCTACTTTCTCCTCTCCAGAAGCCTGTGTCCTTCTTTCCTTAAAAATATAAAAATAAAATATCTGCCTCAGTCCTGTTTCCCACTCCCAGCTCCATGTTCACCACTTTCTTTTATTTTTATTTATTTATATTTTCCCAGAGATCTTGAAATCTGTTTTCAAATTCTGGTATCAAATTGAAAAGCAAGGCTGCATGTTCTTTGCTGTTCACAGGGCTGTGTTTAGCCAAAGTGTCAAAATGTATAAAATTATTGGCCTTAATTTGAGCTTGCCATAAGTTGACTTTCATTTGGAACATTATAATGGTTTGAAACCTTGTACTGATGAGTTGGTTTTCATCTTGAAGATGCATGTTTAGCCCATTTAAATGAATGGTTAAATCCACTAAAAATGTTAAATCTGTAAGCCAATTTTCATCATCAAATTCTGGCACACATTTGGTTTTTGATACCATAAACATCTCCAAACAAAAGCTATTATGGGATAATCTATTTTTAAAATGTACATTTTTATAAAATTTTGATTTTTTTTTTTTATATTTACGACTTTCTCTACAAAGAAATTTAAACCAAGCTAGTGCTAGGATGGCAGTATAAATATAAGAATCATGTTAAGTTTTTGGTAGTGCTAAAAACATGTTTTTAATTTTTAAATTAATTATATGAAAAGAAAATTAGAGGGTTCATTATAGTCCCAGGAAATACTATGGAATATGCTTTCAGGCCGGTGTGGATGGAGTAGGCCTGCCTTGCCTTATGTGGCTACCGCGCCTGAGCTTAAACCCGTTTGCATTACAGTACGGTGTGCTGTACCATGACTATATGAAAATAAGCCATTCATGATAGTTAGGATATTTCAGAGTGTTTTGTGTCAAACCAGAATAATAACACAAGTAGGGCGATTGCTACTGTCTCCTCAACTGGTTAAGTCTTAATGGTGTTGGCGGAATCTACAGAAACACTTAAAATACCTTTGACACTTGGTGGATGTGACACTTCATTATGTGTCATCCGTCAGAGCTGCTTGAATCGACGCGTTAACCAAGTAAGGGTGTTTAAAGCTGGACTGGGCTTCGCTGCCCTGCGCAGTGATGTAGGAAACAGGACAGGTGGAAAGTCACTTCAGACGGGAAAGCGCCGCAGAGAGCTGCCATTTCATTCTAGGCAGGAGCTGTACGCAAGTTGCTGTGCGATGATGTTCAAGGCAGGAGAGCAGCTCTGTGGTCTGCGAAGGCTCATCTGCCGATGTGATGAGAGCCGGTGAAGCTTCTGTGCCTGTGAAACACGATGAGGAAAACAATTCTGAATCCTAAATACATTATATGTTAACTTTGTCTGGCACGTTGGGGTTCCACCAGTAATCACCGTGGGTGGAAAGCCAGTTACGGAATGTAGTCAACAGTTAATTTTTCAAATTTGAAAGTTACAACATCAAATTCCAAGGGTTATCAAAATTATCAGCACCACCAACACCATTACCGCAAGCATTTACTACACGTGCCTGTTCCGTGTGACAGGGAGCAGTAACAGATGCTGAAACCACAGGAGGGGGAAGATTCCAAGGGCTCTCAGGCAGTAAAACTGCTCTTCACAACAAGGAGACTATTTTATGTACAAAATAGTTTCTCTAAATTCTTTCAGCCAGCAAGTGGACTAGACTGGAATCCACATAGGAATCCACATTCCTCGCTCTCACTCACGGCACCACCAAAGTCAGTCTTGGTATCTGCTTCCCAGAGCAGTGAGTCGCTGTCTCAAAACATGGATGTCAGGAGCCTGCAAGTTATATCCCGTACGCAAGACGGGGGCAGACAGCCAATAGGTTTCTTTCCAGACTAGTCCACCTAGTTTGCAAGGATTCCAAGATGTAAATAAAGGCTTGGTATCGGCAAGGCCCGTCTGGGGTCACTCAAGGACGTTCATTACTTGTTTCAGGGACAGCCTCTGTCGCAGTGGCCGGGCTCCTTGCCGCTCTCCGGATAACCAAGAACAAGCTGTCTGACCAGACCATACTATTCCAAGGAGCTGGAGAGGTACCTGCCTTTATAATGTTTATAACACGTACTTAGTTGTAACTACTTATGAATTGAAAGTTTAAAGCATTCTTTCAAATGTGTACTGTATTACTAGTATAGGCTTTTATCAAAGAGTCCCAAATTAAATATTGAGGCATATTAATTTTTCACAGGAGACCTAGTATAGAGGGGTAGGAAGATTTTTCTGTTTTAAATTTGTGAAATCATCAAATGTTGCCAGAGATTTTCATATGCAGAATTAAGGTGCCATACAGGAAAACAAATGCCCAGCATACACTTACATGTCAAAGCCCGAGGGTGTTGGAATGGGTGTGTCTGATGATGGCTCCTCCCCCAGGGTGTTGGAGTGGGTGTGTCTGATGATGGCTCCTCCCCAAGGGCATTAGAGTGAGTGGGTCTGATGATGGCTCCTCCCCCAGAATGTTGGAGTGGGTGTGTCTGATGAGGGTTCCTCCCAGTCAGTTTTCTTAATTTCACTCAAGTTGGTTGCACATACCTAACCCTACATGTTTTTAAGAAAGAAATATCTCGACTTAGGGACTCAGTGTACATTATAACTGTTTATATGTAAAACAGCAAAAACATTTTAAATTATTGGAAGGAGACTGTAGCAAGACCAAATTATTCTTTCAGTTTTTATTTGCTATAATCTAATCATTTGAAAGAAGCAAGCTAGACTCCAGAAAATAATAATGCCAAATAGAAATTAAAATGTGGCCGGGCATGGTGGCTCACATCTGTAATCTCAGCACTCTGGAAGCCTAAGGCAGGTGGATTGCTTGAGCTCAGGAGTTTAAGATCAGCATGAGCAAAAGCAAGACCCCATCTCTCCTAAAAACATAGAAAACTAGCCAGGTGTTGGGGCAGGTGCCTATAGTCTTAGCTACTGGGTAGGCTGAGTCTAGACAATTGCCTATGCCCATGAGTTTGAGGTTGCCGTGAGCTGTGATGCCATGGCACTGTGCCCAGCGTGACAGAATGCGACTCTGTCTCAAAAAAAAAAAAAAAAAGAAATTAAAATGTTAGTGTATACTAAACAGAGACAGACATTGTAGCTATATATGTGTATATTTTAAGAAACTTTGGATTTTCAAATTTAACAATGGTGTACAAAACAGTGAATTACACTGGTAGAAATTTGAGCATGTAGTGTTAGTTTTCATTTTTCTTGCTCTCAAAATAAAACAAAATGGAGACCAGCCTCAGCAAGAACAAGACCCCATCTCTACCAAAAAATAGAAAAACTGAAGCAAGAGGATCGCTTGAGCCCAAGAGTTTGAGGTTGTGGGAGCTATGCTACCACGGCACTCTACCCAGGGTGACAGAGTGAGACTGTGTTTCAATAAATAAATAAATAAATAAAATACGTGAAGCTAGAATGTAAATACAAACATGCAAATATGCAAAATTATTCGGAACGTAAACCATATTCACTTTCATAATGAAATAAAAATCAAGGCTAAATGTTGGGCTGAGCTCTTTGTCCTGTGGGTTATCTTTAATCGCAGTGACCCTCCTGGAGTTTTCGCAGGGTTCTGAGGAATGGCACGGGTCAGTCTGTGTCCTAACAGGGCAGAGAAACTCATGGTTGGACGGCTCCAAACTGACACTGATTTGTTCCTAATAATAAATAAATTTCACAGATTATTACAGAATTTACCAAATACCGAGGAGGGTGATTCATTTAATCTTGTGAAAACTTTCACAACACTTCCTTTTTCCAGTTGAGACAGTAAATGCATGGTCGGGAGCACACATTTTTTATCAGTTTCATTCTGTTGCCTAATTGGTCAAGTTCCCATCCAAATGACCAGGCTTCATTCTTCCGATTCAATGAGAGGGGCCGGAGCCTCACAGTAAACAGCACGGTCCAGTGAGCAGGGCTGTCCAGGTCCTCACTGCAAATTCAGTCTTTTCTCCTTCGAGCAAATCTTGGCTGTGTTAACAGGATTAAAGATAACTGGCAGTCACGGATATTGCTGGCTTATCTGCTGCTAAATGGTGGCCACACTGTAGCATTTCTGTTCAAGTAAGAAGGGTGAATAATTGTCACTTGGCTGAACCCAAATGTGACAGAAATACTTTGCTACAAATGAGTGACTATATCTCTTTAGCTATTAGCACAAAACAGCCTGAGCCATTTCACTAACAAAGACAGAAGGAAATGAGGTGTAGCCCTTGATACCATGTGGAACAGCTTTTAATATTCGTGTTGTCATGACCCCTTTCTCAGGCCGCCTTAGGGATTGCACACCTGATTGTCATGGCCATGGAGGAGGAAGGTTTACCAAAAGAGAAAGCCATTGAAAAGATATGGCTGGTTGACTCAAAAGGACTGATAGTCAAGGTAAGAACCTGCCATTTCTAACCACAGTAGAGCCCAGTTTGCCGAACTGGGTTACCTCTCAGACCCACTCCGTTTCTCCCACCTTCTTTACACTCTGTCGCCAAGTACCACTACATGTGACAGGCAGATCGTGCAGCCATGGCCATCTCTGACCATGGGAGAACCACAGCTCAGGAGCTGGCCCACTGCTCGGGGACTGGACTCCTCGTGGCTCTGTGGACAGTCAGTCCACTTGAATTAGTACAGATGAAACACTGGGAACCAGTACATTTTATGAAGCGCCGTCTGTCAAATTGTCCAATAGAAAGAAAGTGGGGAAAAGAAGAAATAGCCACTCTTCACCTGCTACTTTCTGTCACCAAGTTCTCAAGGGTTTGCGTGGTGGTGCCTGACCGCAGACGTTAGTAACTGGGCTTCTGGGCTTTGTCTCGTCCACACCTCAGCTCCAAGTGCACAGGAGTTTTGTGAGAACTAAGATCAGGCTCGTGCCCGTGCTGCTAGAGGATGATGAGGTATTATTATTACTTTTCATCTGTGCATATCAATTATTCTTTCACAAACTAGAAAAAATACAAATAATGTGAAGGTGAGTTTTGAGGAGTAGCCGTGGTAAGCAGTATCTTCTGGAAGGTAATATAGAAATAAACGTGGACGTGTACACACTTTCCAGGTAGCTGTTTCATGTGTATCCAGAGCCTTTAAAATATTGTGCTTCTGATCCAATAGTTTCCATTCTAAGAATCTATTCTGTGCTGTATGTGCAGGATGATGCACAATAATGATGTTTTGTCACATACTAATTATGACACTGGTATGTTACACTTACCTAAATAAAGGATAATTGTGAAATAAGTTATAGAATAGCCACATGAGTATAATATATTGGCTTAAAATTATCTTCTAAGAGCAGTAAATGACAGTTTAAAGGATTTATAATAACATTAGGTAAAAAAGCAAAATAATGTAACTTTTGATTTAAATATATAATTGCATATAAAAGTCACAGAAGGAAATATATCAAGCACCTATCACTTTAAAACCTACTTTTTTGTGCCTTTTTTTATATTCCAAATTCTTAGTAATTGTATTTCTTTAAAGCTAGACAAATTTTTTTTTAAAAACAATATCTATAGACAAATTTTGCCTTAAATGATTAGAAAAAGTAAATGCATAACTTTTTGTAGCAAGCAAGTATGTATAAAGACAGAATTTCAATATAGATTTCTCGGCTTTAAAAATTTTTGTTGCTTTGAAGAACCAGCATAACTATTAACATCTGTGCAGTGTCGTCACATGCTGTGTACATATGAAATACCTTACGGATTGGGCTTATTTCTAGACATCAGGGACACAGTAAGGGCCTTGATCTCAAGAAGCTCACAGCCCAGTGGGAAAACTCATCTTAAAGAAGCCAGGAGTCACAGTGATGTGTGAAAGTGCCACTAACACACGTCCACGGTGCCACGGCACACAGGGCCTGCTCCCAGACACTCCAGATGAGGAAGATCCTGACGGGGTGCCCACTTGGGAAGGAAGGGTTAGCAGTTTATCCGGAGCCTAACGGATACCATAAACTTGCTATATCCAAAACTGAAACACAGGACATGCAGAGCAGGGTCCCTGAGAGCCCTGAGCAAGCTAAGGACCGGACCGCCTGTTTCTCTGTATCTCCAGCACTCTAGGCCCTGCCAGGTACAGATCTGGTAGCAAACATTTGTTAATAAATGAGTAATTAACAGATGGATTTTCCAGGCAGAAGAACTGACATGGGCAAAAGAAAGAAAACATGTACATGTACTTTGGTATAAGGGCCGTTTCAGAATTAGGCTCGAAGGGGGCCGATGACAAGTGCCCAGGGACCTTCTGACTCCTGCAGGTGAGCCGTGAGCAGACCCTGCGGGGAGGGCGCCGTGGGGGACGGGTGGAAATGAGGGAGATGAGACAGAGAAGGTCCTTACAAGCTGTTGAGATAATCCAGAGGCAGACTGCCGGGGGCAGGGCCGTGGAGGTGACAGAAGGAAGCTTAATCAGTGGACATGCAGGAGGTAGCGTTGCCACCTCCTAACTGACCCCTCACGCAGGGAGGGGGAGGGTTGGGAAGTGGTACAGCCATCAGGGTGAGAAAGGAATGAGGCCTGACCAGTTGAAGGGAGTGACCAGATCAACAAGTTTCAGGTGCCCGAGGGCATCTTAGCTGGAGGTGTCCCCTGGGCAGCTGGGGACACTCACAGCAACTGTGTAAACAGTTGGCTCTGTGGAAAAGGCTGTACAAGTTGTATTGTCCTCAGGGACACAAAACACTCAAGAATCCAAAAAGTGAAAGTCTTTGTGGTTTTATTTTGTGGTTTCCAATGACATTTCTATATGAACTCTGTATTAAAATATATAGATTTTATTAGCATGTCCAATAATTTTAATATAGGCGTACTGAGAGATTCCCAATTCCACGGAGCATATACTTGGAATAGCTGCGAAGTTGCTGGCCAGGCCTCGTCAGCCACTTACTTCCTGTCTTTTATTTGCCAAAATAAAGAGCTGCCTGCCAAGGTAAAGCTGCGTTTTGAAAGGTTGTGATATATGGAATAGCTTTTGCATTATTTATTATAAAAGATACATAGTGAGTGCCAATCACTTTCTTTGATACTTTTAAACAGTCAGTTCTTAAATTGAATCTTGCTCTTCAACTAATAACCCTTAGAATAGCTAAGTCAGCATAATCCTGCGTCCACAGTTACATGGCTGTGTTTATCCTTCAGCCCCAAGACTTTTACCCCTTCTGAGAACCAATAATACTCATTTTAGTAATTTTATTAACTTATAAAGGCGATTCTCTTGCCTCAGCCTCCCAAGTAGCTGGGACTATAGCACACCCAACTATTTTTTTGTTGCAGTTGTCGTTGTTTAACTGGCCCAGGCCAGGCTCAAACCCACCACCCTCAGTGTATGTGGCTGGAGCTGTTACTACTGTGCTATGGGTGCAGAGCCAGCTTCAAAATTTTAATCATTTATCGCATATCCATATGTGCAGTCAAAGGAGTTATATGCTATAAAATATTTTATTTTATTTATTTTTTAGTTTTTTTGTAGAGACAGAGTCTCAACTTTATTGCTCTCAGTAGAGTGCTCTAGTGTCACAGCTCACAGCAACCTCCAACTTCTGGGCTTAAGCAATTCTCTTGCCTCAGCCTCCTGAGTAGCTGGGACTATAGGTGCCTGCCACAATGCCTGGCTATTTGTTTGTTGCAGTTTGGCTGGGGCCTGGTTTGAACCTGCCACCCTTGGTATGTGGGGCCAGCACCCTACCCACTGAGCCACAGGTGCCACCCAAAATATGAATATTTTAAATTTATCAATATTAGTAAGGTTGATGGATAATACTCAAATATATTTAGCATTTCATAGTGGGAAACATTTGCTATATGAATTTTCCAACTAATATTAATACATTTTAATATAAACAAATCAACACTTAGTTTAAAAAATCTTCAAAAATAAAAATTAGAGTGAGAAAAAAGGAGTGAAGAGAGGGTGAAAAGGGGAATTACCAGCATATTTAGTATTTGCATTTCGCAATGGCAACTTGGAACATTTTCAAGAAGCCACAAAACAAACTAATCCAGATTTAATCTATTCCTCAAATAATTACATTTTGGTTTTCACTAGTGAACCAAATTAATAAGACAGAGTATTCAAAACAAAAAGTAGTATAATAACTGATAGCATGAAGGGTAGACGTCATCTAATACAGAATGGGACCACACATTGGTTTGAATTTTGTTTTGATTTTGGTTCATTTAAGTAATTTTATTTCACTGTATTCTTTATTTGTTGTTGCATGTTTAGTTCTTGTAGAAGGAGTTAGTGAATAAAGATGCGCTGTGTCTTAGGTAGTTCTTTTCTGAGAGTGCCGTCACTACGTCCAGGGCGACACTGCAGGTGACATGAAGAGCGTTTCTCTTGCTCGTCGCTGGCAGGTGCAGCCCCTGCCGCGATGGGCTGTTAAAATTTAACTCCGAAGAGACTTTGCAGTGTGGTGAGGAATATCTGGCTTGGTCTTTTTCTCCCTGTTTTCCACTTCACGTAGAGTCTGACCAATGCATATGAAGGTCTTAAAAAGAACAGAAGTCAGAGATTATGTGAACTTTGATTTTTAACATAAAAAATTAAATTTGAGAGAGTCTGCCACCTACTTTCTTAAATTGCAACCACACGGTGCCCCTGGTTAAACGTTAAACGTAATTCATTTTTGTCTTTGAACCTGTCCTGAGATGATGAAGCACAGCTCTGGACTCCAGGGAGCGCTGTCTCCCACCACAGCTGCGCAGTGAAGCGCTGCTGACCACGTGACCAGGAAGCCTCATCCGGAGGAGGCCTGGTCCACAGACCCCTCTGAAACACCGTGAGGACAGGCTGCCCGCAGGGTGGGAGGGTCCAGCCACCATTGGCTGGAGACAGGCGCTTGTGGGTGGGGCCAACCTGCCATTGGCTGGAGACAGGCGCTTGTGGGTGGAGCCAAGTTGCCATTGGCTGGAGAAAGGCGCTTGTGGGTGGAGCCAAGTTGCTGTTGGCTGGAGACAGGCACTTGTGGGTGGGGCCAACCTGCCATTGGGTGGAGACAGGTGCTTGTGGGTGGAGCCAAGTCGCTGTTGGCTGGAGACAGGCGCTTGTGAGTGGGGCCAACCTGCCATTGGAAGCAGGCGCTTGTGGGTGGGGCCAACCTGCCATTGGCTGGAGACAGGCACTTGTGGGTGGGGCCAACCTGCCATTGGCTGGAGACAGGGGCTTGTGGGTGAGTCCGAGTGCCGGGCGAGGCAGGGGTGCGTGTTCGTCCCTGGCGCCTACAGCTGACCCATCTCTGCCCATCCCGGGTTGTGGAGTGATGACCCCAAATCCTGGTGGTCTCTGCTACCCTTTCTCCTAACTGCTCTTAACATACATGCTTTCGAGAAAGGTGGTGAGGCGGTGTGGTTATATTTTCTACACTACACAAAGAATCAGCACGAAATAGTGGGGTGGGAGGTCGACATCGCAGTCACAGAAATCGTATCGCAAAGAAAGTCCCATTTATCCATAGATTTGGGGGGAAAAGGAGAAAAGCAAGCCATTAGTCTAGAAAACAGAAGTCCGAGGATAAGGGCAGTTGCCTGGATGTTACTGGACGTTGAGAAGGTTGTCACTTTCCAATCGTTTATTTCATCTAAACCAGATCATCAGCTCAACTGTGAAAAGGTGGGAAAGATACTTGAGAGGCCTTGATTTTTGCCTTTCGATTCTTCCGTTTTTGTCAAGTGATGCTTGTGTTTCCATTTCTGACCCCTGGCCTCCTTCCAGCGTCCCCCCAGCTTTTGTCCGGCGCAGCGGGGTGCAGCCCTGGCCCGTCCTGGGATGTGTGTTTCTTTCTGGTCAGAGTGACTGGCCGTCCCGCTTCAGGGGCCAGGAGCCGGCAGTGGGGTGCCGCGATGAATGAAGTAAGGTGTTTGTGATTACCCCTCCGTCTTTTCATACAACATTTACGTCTTTATGACTTGCTTGTCATCCTAGGCAATTCAGGAGGCTTAAATTACATTAAGTATTTTTTATATCTCAGGTTGTCAGCCAAAGAAAAGCATTTGGAATCTGTGACTGCCAATTTCCTTCTTTAGAATCACCATTTCATACTTTTAAAAAATATATCACGGCTCGGCGCCTGTGGCTCAATGGTCTAAGGCGCCAGCCATGTACACCTGAGCTGGAGGGTTCGAATCCAGCCTGGGCCTGCCAAACAACAATGACGGCTGCAACCAAAAAAAAATATATCACTACCAGAGAGGGAAGGAGCGAGGGGGTGGGGTCTTGGTGTGTGCCACACCTTTTGGGGGCAAAACACGATTGTAAGAGGGACTTTACCCAACAAATGCAATCAGTGTAACATGGTT
>CAUYON010203827.1:0-11576 GCA_963573935.1 Arctocebus calabarensis | reverse complement strand
CTACTCTGATTATTCATATTGCCAGAGTTCTTTCATTGATTCTGCCCCATGATTGTTTTTCATCATTGTGTCTGGTCGTCCACAGAGTTGGGAAGGTGTCTCTCGAAGATTAGACCCTGGTGGGACCACTCTATTGTTGCTGGAACTTTGTAGTGAGTGACTCTGTGTAGATCTTCTGGGACTGCCCCAGCCAGGGAGTTCTGGCTGTGGGAGCAGCCCTGGAGTGTGGCACCCATGGATCCAGCAGCAGGGTTGGGGATGGTACACACTGTTCTGGGAGTGCCAGGTGTGGGGCCATGTGATCACTGGGGGAGTTCCTGGATGAGGGCGGGCCTACAGAGGCCTGGCAGTTACTGATGGAGTCCCTGGCAGAGGGCCGGCTTGCAGAGGCTCTGCTGGCCTGGGGCACAGGGGCACATGGTTGCTAGGGGAGTTCCTGGCCAGGGGCAGGCTTGCAGGGTCTGGTGGTCACTGGTGGGGTTCCTGGCAGAAGGCTGGACTGTGGGGCTGGCAAGTGTGGGGCGCAGGTCCGTGTGGTTGCCAAGGGTGTTCCTTGTCAGGGGCAGACCTGCGGAGGCCCTACGGGTGCCAGACTCAGGCCCGCACAGTCACCAGCGGAATCTCTGGCCAGGGGCAGACTTGCAGGGGCCCGGTAGTTGCTGGTGGAGTCCCTGATAGAAGGTGAGACTGCGGAGGCCCTTCAAGTGGTGGGCGCATGGCTGTGCAGTTGTCCGGAAAGTTTTTGGCTGGCGTTGGGCCTGCAGAGGGGCCTGGTGGTCACCAGCGGAGTCCCTGGCAGAAGGCTGGCCTGTGGAGGCCCAATGGGTGCTAGGCAGAGGCCCACACAGTCACTGAAAGTGTCCCTGGCCGGGGGCCTGGTGGTCACGGGTGGAGTCCCTGGCAGAAGGCAAACCTACAGAAGCCCAGCAAGTGCGGGATGCAGGACCAGGCAGTCACTGGGGGAGTTCCTGGTTGGGGGCAGGCCTGTAGAGGCCTGGCAGTCACCAGCAGAGTTCCTGGAAGAAGGCTGGCCTGCAGAGGCCCCATGGGTGCCAGGCGGAGGCCTGCGCAGTTGCTGGGACTCTCCTGGGCTCGAGGAGGACCTGTGTAGGCCTGGCGGTTGTGGGTTGAGTCCCTGGCAGAAGGCAGACCTGCGGAAGACCTGCAAGCTTGGGGCGCAGGCCACCAAGGGATTTACTGGCCAGGGGTGGACCTTCGGGGGCCCTGTGGGTGCTAGGTGGAGGCCTGCACAGTTGCCAGGGGAGTTCTTGGCCAGGGGGCAGGACCTGTGGAGGCCTGGCGGTTGCTGGCAGAGTCTCTAGCAGACAGTAGGCCTGCAGAAGCCCTGCAAGCATGGGGTGCAAGGCCGGGGGTCACTGGGGAGTTCCTTGCCCTGGGTGGGCCTGCAAAGGTCTGGCGGTTGCAGGCAGAGTTACTGGCAGAAGGCGGACCTGTGAAAGCCCTGCAGGCTTGGGTGTGGGGCTGCACAGTTGCCAGGGGATTTACTGGCCAGGGGCTGGCCTGCAGGGGCCTTGCAGGTGCCAGGTGGTGCCAGGCGGAGGCCTGCATGGTCGCCGGGAGTTCCTGGCTGGGGGCAGACCTGCAGAGGCCTGGCGGTTGCAGTCAGTGTTCCTGGCAGAAGGCGGGCCTGACAAAGCCCTGCAGGCTTGGGGCACAGGGCCGCATGGTTGCCAGGGGATTTATTGGTCAGGGATGGACCTGCAGGGGCCCTGTGGGTGCCAGGTGGAGGCCTGTGTGGTTGCTGGGGAGTTCTTGGCTGGGGGCGGATCTGTGGAGGCCTGGCAGAGTCTCTAGCAGATGGCGGACCTGCGATAGCCTGGCAAGCAGGGGGCACAGGGCCAGGCAGCTTCTGGGGGAATTCCTGGATGGGGGTGGACCTGCAGAGGCCTGGCGGTCGCCGGCAGAGTCTCTAGCCAACAGCAGGCCTGCAGAAGCCCGGCAAGCACAGGGCACAGGGCCAGGCAGTTGCCAGGGGAGTTCCTGGCCGGGGGTGGTCCTACAGAGGCTTGGCGGTTGCAGGTGGAGTTCCTGGTGGAAGGCAGACCTGTGAAAGCCCTGCAGGCTTGGGGTACAGGGATGCACAGTCGCCAGGGGCGGAACTGCGGGTGCCCTGTGGGTGCTCTGCAGGTGCTGGATGGAGGCCCGCGCAGTCGGGGGAGTTCCTGGCTGGGGGCGGACCTGTGGAGGCCTGGTGGTCGCTGTCAGAGTCTCTAGCAGACAGCAGGCCTGCGGAAGTCTGGCAAGTACAGGGCGCAGGGCCAGGCACTTGCCTGTGACTTCCCTGACTGGAGGTTGGGAGGCATGCTGCACCCTCCCATAGTCTTTTCCCGGTGGGGTGTTTGTTCCGGCAGGTGGGGATGGGGGCGCTGTTCAGGGACCTCTTCCCTTGGTCTCAGTGGGGGTTAGGCTTCTGGTTTGTTGGGTAAGGGGGGAAGGGTGTACTGTAAGTTCAGAATGGTGGGGAAGACTTAAGTTCAGTTTTTGCCTGGCAATAGAGTTTTTAGAGTCACACCGGGGTGCTCAGGGGAAGCACACCCCACTTCCCACAGCACTCTTCTGTGGGGTGAGACAAGAGGTCCACAGTTCACCACTTGTCTGTAGAAAACCTGCAGGAGCAAAAGAGGAGAAAAAAAAGAAAGGAAACAGAAAAGCAGGAAACTCAGAGCTTTCTTGGGGGAGGGGACGGACACTTTTCCTTTCAGATGAATTTTGTACCTGAAGCTTACTTTCTTGGAGTTGCAGCCTGTCTCAGCAGAGGTGACCCGCTGAAATCACTTCTCTCTCTTGGCTGGGCTCCCAGTATTCAGCTTAATTGTGCAGTTTCTGGAGGTTATCTTCCCTTTTGGACAGGAGCCTTTTTTGGAAGCTGCTTCCAGTCAGCCATCTTGCTCCGCCCCCCTTGTCTTTTTTTTAAATGGTATGATCTTTTTGCAGTGTGCCTTCTGTTTGTGATATCTAAATGTGTCCTCATTAATAAAGATGATCAGTGATCAATTGGGAAGAGGGCTCTATAGCTCTTTGATCTGCAGGGCTGTAATATTAATAGGTTGGGTCTCCCACTATGTCTCAGGTATATATATCCTGTGGATTCTGTTTCTCTGAGATATATATGTACATACACAAACACATACATTTTAAAAATTGATATTTTTAATTTTATTTTAAGGCAATAGCTCACTCAGTTTTGCACCTGACAAGTCCGAAATCAGTATGGCAGCTTGCAGGCTGGAACTTTCCCCTCAGGAAAACCTCAGTTTGTGCTCTTAAGGCCTTCAACTGATTAGATGAGGCTCACTCACATTATTGAGGGCAATCTCTTTTACTTGAGGTCAACTGATTATAGATGTTTATCACACCTACAAAATATCTTCACAGCAACATCTAGACTAGTGTTTGACCAAACTATGGGGCATTGTAGTTTAGTTTTTCTTTATTTTCACTTTTTTTTTTTTTAACATGATAGAGCTATAGTCCAGACTTTCTTGAAAATATTTTAGGTATGGACATGAGGAGACTTTTGCCCTGCCTTTTGGCCTGTTTTTGACCTTGAGTTTTATTGTGGAAAGAGTGACCCAGGTCAGTCTAATCAGCTTTAGTCATCCAAGATTTTGTATCTGAGGTTCTGACCAACATGCGTAATATTGATCTAGGTCTGGCAACCCTGAGTTATACACACCCAAAAGAATTCTACATTCTTCTGTTAATAGTTGCTGGTCTTTTCTGGGGTTAGGGTCCAAGGTTTAAATTTTGCAGTTGCTTACATGTCTGGCTCACGGGAGGGGTTTATGTTTAATGATCACTGGAGTTGTTGGGAAAGAAAAGGAGACTGGACAAGGGAAAAGGAAGGAGGAGTCAGCAGAGGTGTGGAGGGAGGGAGGGAAAGCAGTTATAGGGGAATCAGAAAGAAGGAGGGCTGGATCTGGAGAACCAGATGGAAGACAAGGGTGGGAGGACTTATTAGGATAATGCATTGAGTTGCTTGCTGCCTAAGTCTTCAAATTACTTATTACCTTTGTCCACCTTTTTTGTAAAACAATTTTTAAATCGGAGTTTTGTTAGGAGGCTTCTGCACACTGATAAAAATATCTTATTCTCTTTGTTTCTTAGCGTTCCTCTCACATGAGTGATTTTGTTCAAGTCAAATGTTCCCCGTGGTAGCCATTGAAGGCCCAAATGATCCTTGGTGGAGTAAGCCATTTAGAAAGATCAGGCACAAGAATTAGGATTCTAATGAGTGTACAGATAAGAATCAGGGTTTTTTTCTGGAAGAGGAGATGATTTAGATTCAGATATCCCTACTGAGCCTTGGGCCCCCAGCCTGATAGTTGACTGTCTCCAAATGCAGATTTGGCAGTTTATGCTTCCTGCAGAATTTCTCTCTGGACAAAAGATGGAAGGCAAACCTATGTAATTTTATTGATGACTTACAGCAAAGTTTGTTTAATGTCCAATGAGAACTCACAGACTCACAAACTCATCAGTCCATGAGGCCAGTTTGATCAACTGTGGAGCCCATATTTGTGTTCTACCTTATGACTCTCATTCTGTGACAAATAACAATTATAACAGGATAGCACACAGTGGAAGAACAAAAGAAAATAAAGGAGATGAAAAGGAATGGTCTGCTTCTACCAAGGATGCAAACAAATAACACAAGTTGGGTGTGAAAATGACAATAAATAGTTGAGAACTCAAAGTCAATGGTGTGTGGACCCCATGCTGACTTAGCACACTGGTATGGATTTGACCAGCCACAAGCACCAAGGCATGCAGGATCTCTACAAATAGCACACCTGGCCAAAAGCTGGCTTCGGTAGTGGTGGACAGTATAGACTGCATCTCAGTGGGATCTCCAGAAAAACTAGAAATAAATGAAAACCACCCAATGAAGACAAACAAAGCTATCTATTCAGAACTTGCTATAGCAAAGAGTCAGCCACCCCCGCCACTTGTAGGTGGCAGGGACCCCAAGGAAGGCAGTGACTGAGAAACTTTATATTGGGAAAAATAATGGGAAGGCCTCAGGTGTGCTGTGATTGGAGGTTGTGCAAGGGCAGAGGTGGGTTGATGAGTAGAGGGGCATCTGTGAGTCTGGTTGGGGATTTGGCTTCCTCTGAGTTGAAAAGTTGGTCCTGAGTTGAAAGCAGGGGCAAAAAAATAGTGAAGCTAGAAGTCATTGACTAATTCCTGACTATTCTGGGCTGATCACTGAAGGAGTTTGGCTTCTTGGGCTGGTTGCGGCAGACTGTGGGTTGGGGTTCTGTTGTATGTGGTCTGACTATTGTCCATTTGCATGTTAAAGCTCTGAAGAGGTACTAGTGTCTTGACCCAGGAAGTTCACTGTCTGGGTAAGATAATGAGATAGACATTTAAAGAAAAGATTGTTTGTGCCTGGGCTCAGGGATCCATATGAGACCAGGCTGAGGGGCCAGACTGTGGGTAGGGTGAGACTTGTGGGTGCACACAGGTGAGGGTTGGACTGTGGATAGGTGAATGGTCAGAGTAGGGCAAGGGGGCAGGCTGGAAGCTTCTTTCTGAAGGTAGATTGATTACTAATATAGGACTGACTCAGCAATGCTGGCCTAATGAGCCCCAGCTCTGATTTAAGGTCACATCACACTCTTTCTACTTTCCTGCCATCTTTTGGCATTAAGAGACCACCCCCAGTTGCACTTGATCTCTTGGGACTTTTCGGTATATTCTAAAATTGGGGAGGAAGTAACATGTCTTTGACAAAGGGTAAAATTATAGCCTACAGCCTCTCCCTGCTGTGTGATACAAGCATTATCCCACCTGCACAGCAAGGTGCTTTGAGAGTAACATGCCCTCTGACAAGCCAGAATCGCCCCTGTGCCATTGTGCTAGGAATAAAGATGCTGTGATGCCACCAACCTCTCGGGTTGGTAGGGGTGTTAGGAGATGGTGGGAATAATAGTGGCTTTGTTCCATTCATTGTGCTACTTAATGCATTTCTTTCCCCTTAAAAGGTTGACAATAGGAGTAACTACAATCTATAATCTCCAGTCATTGCCTATCTAGGGTGATTGAGTTAGTGGTAACTTCATTTGCTATCTTGCTGCAGTCCCTAAAAGGCCCCATTTATTGCCCTAGCCTTGAGTTGAGCATTGTCTTCCACATCTTCACTCATTCATACCACCTATATTTATTATAGGTCTAAACTGTGTATCAAGTGCTTCATCACAGGGGATGAAATGTTGAGTATGACACAGCCTTAACTTTCTTAGATCTTAAAGTCTATTATGGGAGACAGACAATAATAATAAAAGTTCTGAGAGGAATACACACAGGGCACCACAGCAGGATAATGGGGACAGTTGGGCAACTTAGGTGGCATGGAAGTGGTGGCATATCACCTGAGATTGGATTTTGAGACTATGTTCACATTTGTGAAGAGTAAACAAAGTACACTTCAGGTAGAAGAAAAGCAGGCGGGAAAGTCTTGGTGTTGCTGGCACCAAATGAAGCCTAGTGAGCTCAGAACACAAAGGCTGAGGACTGAGGGCATAAGATGCAGCTGGAGAGAAAACTGGGGTCACTTGGAGACATGCAAAGGTATCTGTGTTTAAGTCCAAATATATCTTAACAGGAAGCCATGGAGGGCTTTTAGGTAGCAGAGTTACATGATTAGATTTAGGCTTTATAAATAGGCCATTTTTTAAAAAAAGTAATTACTATTGCTTTTATAAAAATTCTAAACATTTCATGCAACAGAGAAAAGTACCCAAAGAGATAGCAACAACTCACCTTGATGTCGATTTGTAACGCGTACTTTGGGTGCCAGAGTGAGGATGGCACGATAGCCATGGGGACTCATTCATAAGCCATTAATTTATTAAACAAGTATCCATGAAGCACCTGCTCTGTGTCACAAACTTGTCTATTCCTTAGGGGGCAATGGACATAGCAGAGAAGATTCCTGCTTTCACTGGGGGATGTAAGGAAACACCTAAGGCAGGTTCAGCTGATGATGAGTGATATGAAGAAAACCAAGCAGATTAAAACAACGTGGAGGCAGCATGTTGATATTCATAATTAAAGGACCTCCCTCTGGAGGGCAGACATCTGAGCTATGACATGTGAGACAAGGAGCTAGGAGGACCAGCAAAGGCTGTGGGTGGGAACTAGTGTTGGGAGGGCTTTAGGCATTAATCCAGATGTGATGGGAAACCACTGAGGATCAGTTAGAGTTTTGCACATATCCAGGTAGGAGCTTCTGGTGGCTGGGAGAAAAGAGGAAGAAAAGAGGACAGATTTGAGATGGGTTTTGGAGGAAAACTGTAACTACTCCTTATGGATGGGATGTGGAAAGAGATGTGTCAAGGAAGACTCCCAAATTTCTGACTTGTATGACTGGCTGAATGGCATAGAGAAGAACAGAGAAGAGGTAGAAAGACTTCTAGGGGGGCAAATTAAGAGTCAAGTTTGGGACATGTTAAATTTGAGGCGCTGTGAGAGACAGGTTGAAGTGTGGAGGAGGCATTTTGATATCAAGATTGGAGTCCCAAGGAGGGGACTAAAGGATATTGACCTGAGAATAGATGACACATGGAAGGTCTTGGAAATGGATAAAACCATCTGGAAAGGTGGCACAGAGAGAGAAGAGAAATGTGCCTCTGGGGGCACAAGATAAAGGAGGAGGAGCTAGCAGGAGCAGAGGAGGAACTGCTAGAGAGGAAGGTGGAAACCCTGGAGAGTGGAGACATGGAAGTCAGAAGAAGTGAAGCTTAACCAAGTAAGGTGTGGTCAGAAATGTAGAGTGCTGCTGAGAAGAAGGAATTATGCCCCAGTTTGGTATCATGGAGGTCCTGAGGCCTTGATGAAAACTATTTCCAGTTTGTAGGAAGAGCTAGACTGAAGTGGATTTAAGAAGGAACATGCAGGCATCAGAGGAAGCTGGAAGGGCCAGCAAACACATGACAAGATGCTCAGCTTTACTACTGATCAAAGAAATGCAAATGGAGGTGAAAATGAGATACCATTTCTCACCCATCTAACTGGCCAACAATTAAAAGTGGTCTTATAGTGGGGTGTTAAAACTGAAGTTTTGACTGGGACTTCCAGTAATGTGGATGTGGGACCTCAGAAATGAATCCCTGTAAGCAGAGTTTCTAGAGAAGACAGTCCCCAAAGCTGTGACTCTTGGGCTCCACAACCAGAGCGATGAGACAAGGAAAGTCAGATAATGAGGACTTGGTGAGAAGATGCTTTTGGAAAGTGGTATTACTCTGTGGTGAGGCCTTGACACTTAGGCCAGGAGGAGAGGGATGCTTCAAAGTTAGTGCCTGTGTCAACTCAGCTGCTATAACAAATACCATACACTGTGGGGCTTAAAAAACAAATCAAGGTTCTGGATTTTTTTTTTTTTTGAGACAGAGCAAGCTGTCACCCTGGATAGAGTGCTGTGGCATCACAGCTCACAACAACCTCCAATTCCTGGGCTCAAGCGAGTCTCTTGCCTCTGCCTCCCAAGTAGCTGGGACTACAGGCGCCCACCACAACACCTGGCCATTTTTGGTTGCATTGTTATTTGGCGGGCATGGGCTGGATTCAAACCCACCAGCTCAGCTGTACGTGGCTGGTGCCTTAGCCTGTTGAGCCACAGGTGCTGAACCATGGTTCTGGATGATTTAATGCCCTGTGAGGACTCTTGGCTGTAGACAGCTACCTTCTCACTGTATCTTCACACGGCTGAGAAAGATAGGTCATTTCTCTCCTGTCTTTTATTGTGTAAGGGCACTAATCCCATCACAAGTTCTCCACACTCATGACCTAATTACATCTCAAAGGCTCCACTTCAAAATATTGTGGCAGTGGGTATTAGGGCTTCAACATATGAATTTAGGATGAGGAACACAACCAGTTCATAGTAGTTAGTAAGTCTTCTGGGAGAGACTTGCAATGTGTTCTCTTCATCTGAAGATACAGAGAAAGCTCACACTGAAGAAAGCTAAAGAGATAATCAGCAGCAGCACTTTTGTCTCATTTTGGATCCCAGGAGGGAAATATCTTAATCAATTTGGGCTGCTGTAACAACATACCATAGGTTGAGTGGTTTCAACAACTACTATTTATTTCTTATAGTTTTGGAGGCTGGGAAGTTCAAGATCAAGGCACCAGTAGATTCAGTGTCTGGCTTGGGCCTTCTTCCTGGTTTATAGACAGATATCTTTTCACTGTGTTCTCACATGGCAGAAGGGCCCAAGAATCTCTCTGGGGTCTTATTTTATTTTATTTTTTATAAGGGCACTAATTCCATTCATGAAGGCTCCATCTAATCACTTTCCAAAGGCTCTCAAAGGCTCCACCTTTAGATGCCATTACATAGGGTGGTTTTAAAACCTAGATTTTTACATAAGGCATAAAACATTCAGTCTATAGGAAGAAGATTTAAATTTGCCAGCTTTTCAGTTGATGTAGGGTTTTGGTTGGTAATATTTTTTAGTTTAAAAAATGTATCTTTTACTACTAGTTTATTAAATGGTTTTAAAAATTATGAACAAATGCTTATTTCAGCATATATTAAGGATTTGACTTTGGAACTAAGCAGAGTCTTTGGGACTCACATGGTACTGAGAAGATAAAAATTGATTTCCATAGTCCTCCAATAGAAAGAGATCTCAGTGAACACTCAGACTTTTAGGTGAGAACCCCTAAAGGGGGTACACCCTAGAAATAATACACCCTGAAATATAGAAACCTTAACTCTGCCTTGAATCATCTCAATCTCAAATTGAATTCAGGCAACTCTTCTATTGTCTTCCATTAGCAAAGGAATTACAACAAAAGTTCTCTATAATTTTTCTTAAACAGTGCCTGATGTTTAATCAAAATTACTGAGTAGGCTGCACATGGTGGCTCATGCACTCTGAGAGGGCAAGGCAGGAGGATAGTGTGATGTCAGGATGAGCCTGAGCAAAGGGAGACCTCGTGTTTACTAAAAATGGAAACATTAGGGGCTTGGTGCCTATAGCTCAAGTAGCTAAGGTGCCAGCCACATACATGGGAGCTGGCAGGTTCAAATCCAGCCCAGGCTGCCAAACAACAATGACAACTATAACCAAAAAATAGCTGGGCATTGTGGTGGGTACCTGTAGTCCCTGGTACTTGGGAGGCTAAGGCAAGAGGATCACTTAAGCCCAAGAGTTTGAGGTTGCTGTGAGCTGTGCTGCCACAGCACTCTGCTGAGAGTGAGTGAGACTCTGTCTCAAAAATAAAATAAAAAAAAATAGAAGAAACAGTAGCTGGGCATGGTGGCACATGCCTGTAGTCCCAGCTGCTCAGGAGGTCGAGCAGCTTGAGCCCAGGACTTGGAGGTTGCTGTGAGATAGGTTGAGGTCATGGCACTCTAATCCTGGGTGACAGAGGAGACTATGTCTCAAAAGTAAAAAAAAATTATCAGGTATATCAAGAGATCAAAGCAGTTGACTTGAAATCAGCAGTTGCCCAGGCTGGTCTTGAACTCCTGGCCTAAAGCAGTCCTCTTACCTCAGCTTCCCAAAATTCTGGGAGTACTGGCATGAGCCACAATACACAGAAGAAATATTTTTAAAATAAATCTTTTATTAAGGCATAACATATGTAGAGAAAAATACACTCATCACAGGGAAACAGCTTATAAGATTCTCATAAAGTAAACACACCTATGTAACCATCACTCAGATCAATAAACAGAATGTTTTCTCTTTCCCATTAGAGACTCCCAGAGGGCATCTGGACCTTCTCCACTGTTTAGTCCTGGTGTGACTGCTTGGTCAGGGCTCCTGCATGATGGTTACCTCTCTGTGGGGTTTTCACTTGGGCTGGTAACTTGGTTCATGGTTACCTGTCCTACTAGATAGACTAGAAGCTCCCTGAGAGCAGGAGTCATGACTGACACATCGATCATTTAAGGTAGAGTCCATTGTTTGACTGTTAACTTGCCATCTTCACATACTGCCTGGTTGTCAGAATTTTCTTAATAAATGAACATTGGTTCTCATTTGAATTCCATGCAGAAACTTAAATGAACCAGTGAGTGTCTCCTTCTCAGAGGATGTGCATCTGAAGCATGAATGCCAATATTGAATGGGAGTGAGGAATTACTGTGGCTGCCTGGGATCAGTTTCTTGAAAAATGAAGTTAAAGTAGATACAGACCTGTATTTAGAAATTCCTAAAGAGCCACTTTAGGTGTGAAGAAGCCAGATAAGCAGCATTTGGCAAAGGACTTTTCCTCTTGCGATCATTCCTTGGCTGCTCTTCTTTGCTTAGGTCCAGTCTTATTTACTTATTTTCAAATAACAGCTTTATTGATATAGTTTCTATACCACACAGTTTGCCCATTTAAAGCACACAATTGAATGGTTTTTAGTAGATTCACAGATATGTGTAACCACTACCAAAACAATTATTTTATTTTTTTATTTTTTTATTTTTTTTAAATAATTTTATTGAATCATAATTATGTACATTGGTGCAATCACAGGGCACGATTCATATACATTCAGAAATATTTTGATCATACTGTTACAGATATCCTTCATGGCATTTCCTTGA
>CAUYON010203826.1:0-16359 GCA_963573935.1 Arctocebus calabarensis | reverse complement strand
AGAAGAGGAGGGAAAGGGGAGGGGCAGTGGGTGGACAAGTAGGGGGAAGGTAATTGGTGGGACCTCACCTACTGTGCCTATTGCAAAGGGTACATGTTAAGCATATTAAGAGTAGAGTATAAATGTCTAAACACAACAATTAAAAAAGTTAGGTGAAGGCTATGTTAACTAGTTTGATGTAAACATTTCAAATCATATATAAAACCAGCACATTGTACCCCATAAATGCAGTAATGTACTCAGTTATGATCTAGTAAAAGAATAAAATAAAGGGAGATTCAAACTCAGAAATATCCCTTCTTGCTAACTGTAAAGATTCAGCTATCAAGAGATCTGTATCTGACGTAAATGAATTCTTCAGACCACACATGAGCTTTGGAAGATGACACTAAGCCAACCGAGACATCATCTCAGGACTGGGGAACCCGGAGCATAGAACCCAGCACAGTCCAGTTCATTTTGGATCTATGCAAGGCTGAGGTGACAGGTGGGTGCTATCTCAAACCACTAACTTGAAGATAATCTGTTATCCAACAATAGAAATCACCTGGAGTGTGTACTTCAAAAGAAAAATGGCAAAAGAGATTCCTGGAAAAGTAATTGAAATTCAGATTGTAAGGTGCCATGAGGGCTTGGCAAGAAATTTGGCTTTTCTTGCTTAGGAAATGTAAAGACAAAGAAGATTTTGGAAGAGAAAAATTACTTGAAAGGAAAGTAACCATTGGAATAGATGTTCTCACGATTACACTAATTGGATTACTTTGCAAGTTCTCATTTGAAATGGATGGATTTTGTTTTAAGAGCCAAGTTCTTTTTTAATAAGATGCACAAATATAAAGAGATACTTACAGGTGTGAGTATATTGAAATAAGTAATGATATAGTTATAAGTGTTTCAAGTGAAACTATAAGTAAATAGACAAACGAATGTGTTACCAAAGAGCTGTGACCTTGGAAAGCCATGACAAATGTGGTGAGGATTAATTGTAATTGAATAGAAGAGATACTCTCTTCCTTTACACATCTGGATAAAGTACTGAAGGGGTTAACATCTGTCACCATGAAAACAGAACAAACTCCACCCCTGCTAGACCAAAACTGGCACTTTCTTTAACAACAGCACCTCTAGCACCCAGGAATGAAGAATACCTCAGACTTCATATTGTTCTATTTGCCAGTAGATGGTAACAGTATGATACCTCTTGGTGTTAGTAAACTTCTGTGAATCCTGGATTTATCTTGAGAAAAAAGTTTCCAATAGCTAAACAAAGATTTTCATGCCCAATGAAAGATTTTCCATGCCTAATGGAGAACTTTTATGTTAATTTTAGTTTTAAAAGAAACTTAAACTAACTTTTAATATTAAGATGGCAAAGAAGGACATATAAGTTATAATATATGTAAACGAATATGTCACGTAAGATTTCTAATAATTTCTAAATTATTGCTAATTAATAGTATAAAAAATTATTTTTTATATTATTAATATAAAATAAAATAATACACAGTAGAATCCTCAGTTGACCATGTCCCTTCCTTAATAATATTATTACTAATTAATAATATATAAAATATCTTATATTTTTATTATTAAAATTAGAATATAAACTAGATGTGTTCAAGTTCTTTTAAAAAAGGAAAATACTGGAACATGTATGCTTTTTTTTACTAATAATTTACTTTTATTCCTTCACATAGGGCATGGTGCTAATGATTCATCTTTTCTACATAATGTGATATTTATCCTTACACTTAAGAATATGGTATTTTAATTTTTACTCTCTTAGTGAATTATATAGCTTTGCAATGATAAAGGTCCCAGACATTGAGGGGGCCAGGTGGGCATTGTAATGGCTCAAACAGTGACTTCCAGGCATCAGATGTCTGGACCACTTATGACTGAGTGTCATATACATCTTGTTATTTTCTCTGTGTCCTATAATGTGAAATGCTTGGGAATACCTGTTCTGGGGATGATTTTGCTTTTAGAAATGCAATTATAGTTCCCACTTCCCTCAGTGAACAGCTTATACCAGCTGATATTCTCATGACTCTGTCAATCAGGAAACAAGTGCACCAACTATGTGACTCAAATTTTGACTATGAGAACTGAGCTGAGAGATTTCTTAAGGAACGAAGATTGATTTAAAAACAAATGCTTCTCAGAGTATAGTAAACATTGTGTATGTCATTTTATTTTGAGAAGATTTTGCATACTCATTGATGTTTTGTTTTATGATGTAAACTTTATTAATTTAAAATAATAGGTACCTTATCTCAGACTTGTATAGAAAGAAAAGATTTCATAAAATTTTACGTAAGATGATATAGACACATTATTAAAATGCACAAATTTGAATATAATACTGCAATGGGACATTAACTAGTTACAGTGCAAGTGTATAATTCTTTTCCTCATGCATAATTATCCAGATTTTCTTACAAGGAATAGTATCATATAATAAAGAGAACACATATTTTACAAGTTATTTACCTTTCTGAGATCTGAAAGAAATTGTATATTTTTATACCTGTTCCTCCTCAGTAAGACAGAGCTACCATCAGTAACTAGAAAAAGTAAAAGACTCCACCACATGATGGCTTATGCCTGTTTTATGGAATAAACTCTCTGACCTTTCAAATAGATTTTATCATTGACATTAGTACTTGTCTCAAATAACTTTTCTTTTTTTGCGGTTTTTGGCCAGGGCTGGGTTTGAACCCACCATCTCCCACCTCCGGCATGTGAGGCCGGCGTCCTACTACTATGAGCCACAGGCGCTGCCCTCAAATAACTTTTATAAATTGACTAATTTGCTACTATGCAATGAAGTCTCCTTTCCTCTTTCTTCTATTTAATTAAAATCAATCTTCCCCATATTTATCATGGATTCCCAGCTCTTTGGTACCATATTCGTTTGTCTATTTACTTATAGTATCACTGTGATAATTCTTTCTTGTTAACCACAAGGAAATTTTTGCAATGACTCAAAGACTGTATCTGTCTATAAAGGAAATCACGTAATTATTTATGTGTTAAGAAACTGATGTTTGGGGACGGTAAGGCAGGGGAGATGATGAGCATTCCCTCCTGCCTTTACGAAGCGCAATGCTTAGATAGGAGCTTGGTATATTTTAAAATTTAAGTATGAGATCTTACTATCTAATTTCAATCCCCACTGCCTATATTTTCATACTTAAAGCATGGTAAATTTCAAATGAATGAATGCATTAATGTGATATAAGATTAAAATTATAGAAGACTTCCATAAAAACTTAAGAATATTAAGCTAGAAGTAATTTATGTCATTTTATAAGTTCAATACAATTATAAGGCTGGTGAAGCTCTTATTTGATATGCTCAAAATATCGGCTACTTACTAGGTGTAAAGTTGCTGTTAATATCACATCTTATGTGCTTTACCACCAGAAACCTCAGTCAGTCCAGAAAGCATCTGATTTACATTTTACCATTGGTAACAAGAGCCCAGTTAAGAATCCATAATCTATGCCACATAAGTGAGTATCCTTCAGGGGAAGGACTGGTATAAAACACTTTTCAGATACTTGACTAAACATTTTGTCACCATCTGTGATTGTTCCTGACTTGATTTCATGTATTCAATCTGCCACTTTGTCTTGTTAATTATTTCTTTTTCTCAAATTCCCATTTTTTACATCATTTCTACTGTTAGTACCCTGATTAAATCATTATCCTACAGGTCTGGATGATGACCACGATCACTTAGCTGAATTGGCTAATGGAGCTTCTAGGCCCAGTCATTTGCTGCCTGTACCTAAAGTAAGAATCTATGTACCGAATCACACAAGAATGTACATGGCTCATCACAGCAAATACCAAGTTCACAATGTAGCTTTTCAGAAGCTCTGTTATGCCTTCCTTACTAATTAAGTTCTTGACACCTACTACTCCTTCAAATGAACTCTAATTCTGTCAGACTGGATTCTTTATAAATATGATTATTAACCATGATGTATATAGACATAAGAGAATCTTTCAAATAATGAGAAGAAGATTGCTGGTAATGAGGTAACAATGCCTAAGAGAGAACCAAAAGACTCAGGTTATCAAATCAGCTCAAAGAACAGGATGTCTCTCAGTCTTAGAGTTTGCTAACAATTCAAAAGTTGTAGACAGTGAAGCAGAAAGGTAAAGTGTAGAGAAAGCTGAAACTATTAACCTAGCTCCCCAGATGTCTTATCATCACATTAGGGTGACTTTGGTTCATATCTATAAATGAGCCTCAAAATAATACACAGTAGAATCTTCATAGCTGACCACATCCCTTCCTTGCCCACCTTCTTAAATTGACCCAATTTTTATAAACTCAATTTTCATATGGACATGTACACATGTACACATCAGTCCAGTAGGCCCAGTTCCTTATGTTGACCTCCTCAGTATGTTTACCAGTTTGTTACAGTGCTTTGGCTTCTTGCCCTGGACTGTAAAACCTGAACCAAGTAGATCATGTAATAGCCTTTCCAAAGTTCGGGGTGGAAAGAGAAGGAAAACAAAATGTCTGAAAGTATTAGGGGAGGGTAGCAAATTTTAAATGATCTAGCTAGTTATTTTTTTTAATTGAGAAATAAATAATAGGAAATACTTTAAGTCCATTTCAAAATATTTTCAAGCATATAGTCCATAAATATTGAAAATGTTAAATAAAATTAAGATAAGAAATTGACTACAAACTACTTTTGAATACTATGGTGATGTATTCTGGTGTATATTTAATAGCTGAAGTAAAGGGACGCTTGGATTCTTCAGAAATAGGGATTAAAGAAATAAATTCAAAACGTGAAGTTGCAATTAAAAAATATAGACAAATGCTTTTAAGGACGGTTTGGAAAGCAAGCAAAGTAAAGTGCAAAATAAATTTATGGTGCACTAGACAAAACAATTGGTTCATGACATAAAAATAAAACGAAAAAGTCATCTATTCTTCGAGAATTGAGAACTTGTGCATGAGAAGCTGTATAGACACTGCAAACGGAAGCCTGGTGGAGGAAGCAATGTCCCATATTGTATAAGAAACAGAAAAAGACAAGTGCAGAATCTGCCCAGTTATGCTTTTTTAGGGCAAAGTTAGCACTGAAAAATGTTCTACTTTTTCTTTAATCTTCCAAGAGATATTATAATATATACTTATATGTAGGCAGCAATTGAGTCTTCTTATTGAAGGGTGTAACACTATCATATATCATCAAATTCTCAGGATAATTTTAAAGTAATTTTAATTATAAAAGGAAGGCAGATTATCCAGGACTAAAAATGTTTAAAAAGATATTTTTTTGTCAAATAAAAATGTCTATGCAAGAATATGAAAGACATAATAAAAGATAAATTTGAAAGTGGATATCATGTCATAGAGGACTTGGCAGAAACATGTACTATTTGCTTTGGTTTATTAGAACCATTCTAGTAGATAGAATTTTTTGAATTCTAAATCATTTCCCTAGTCCAACTGAATACTCCTTATTTGGCCATCACTATTAGAAAGATACTTCTTTTATCCTGTGATATAATTCCCACAAAGTAAAGAGGAAGATCTGCTCTACAAATTGATCTTTCCAGTTAAACATTATGGAAAAATTAATTTTCAAAGTTTCTGAAAGTTTCCTCAAACGTAAGATTATAGCTGATCTTATTAATACACATATACTATGCCTGGTTCAAATAAATAAGCAAACAAAACATCCTGAAGAGTCATCTATGTTACCAGAATCCCTAAGGGAAAGAGATTCTATAGAAACAAACAAAATAGATAAAGAAGTTTGCGTAAAATTCACATGGATTTACTTGATAACTGTAAAATATTGGACTTGGGAGAGATAAGAAAGAAGGCAGTACATTAAGATGTGTTGTAACAGTCTGTCTGGAAGTTTACTAGAGTTTCAAGTAAAGCAGTTGGGAAAATAATAGGAGGATGTGTTATAATAATAGGAGGTGCATGTTAGGAATAAGACAATAATTTGAGTTCATGATTAATTTGGAAAATTTCTTTTATTCAGATTTTTATCAATATAGTGTAAGGTGGGTTAAAAGCATCAAAATAATTATGTTTTTTACCCTTTGTCAAGATTAAATGCTGAGATCAGAGCCAATATAAAGGTATTAATGTTCACTTATTATGTAAAAATATTTATGCCCATGGGTGGTGCCTCTGGCTCAAAGAAGTAGGATGCTGGCCCCATATGCAGGAGGTGGCGAGTTCGAACCTAGCCCTGGCCAAAAACCACACACACACACACACACAAAAGTGTGTGTGTGTGTGTGTGTGTATATATATATATATATATATACCCATTTATCTTTAATTGTTTTTGAAAAAATATTCCTTGCAGAAGTGGTACTTAAACCAAATGGTGGGCTTACTTTGAAAAGGTATCATAGCCTTGGTATACAATGAGAATTTGTAAGGGTTTAAAAAATAAAATATTTTTTAAATGTCTCTACTAGCTCTATATTCTTAGGATAAGATAAAATATTCCCCTTTTGTAGTGTGCTTTGTGTATTCATTTTACCTTAAAGTCAAATTATAGACCATAGGCTGAGTGAGGGAAAGTCTGGAAATTCTAAAGACAATAAAATTTTCACTGTTTTTTATTCTACCTCCTATTTTTTGCTATGTTGTAAGGCTCTCTTCTGATGAATTACATGCTTTAGCACCAACACAGCATCTGGTTATCAGCAAAAACTTGCGTTCACAGTTGCCTTGATGAAGCTACAAAAGTATAGAATAACACATTCACTCTGTATAACAAAAGTTTTCACATCTCTATGAAACAGAGAATTCAAACTTAAAAAAAAAATTTCACCCCCTATCTTGATGACAAAAATCTCTTGGTACTATCATAGGTAACAAGACAATTTGTTCTAAAATGTCTGACGTTCTACATATGAAACGTAAATACTATATGGTAAGATGTATTTTATATAACTATGATTGATTGTTTATAGAAAATAATAACATTAAATGATTTAGAAGACAATAGCACTGTAAAGAGCTGATAATAAGAAGTATTGGATGTGCAAAACTTGCGTGAAGGTTTACTTCATTAAACAAAAACAATTCTCTGTATTCTTAGTGATGACATAATAATAAAATAAGCACATCTGTGAAAGTCATTCTGTTAGGCTCAAGCTCAACATACTATTAATATAAGCTTGAATCCGGTATGACTCTCCATTTGAGGAACTCAATAGAGTAGTCAGAGACATGGTGACATTCCAGTACAAAAGGATAAGGGCTGCAATAAAGCTATAAGCATGTTGTCAGCTGAAGGAAGGGAGTTATTTATTTATTCATTTCTTTTTGCATATATAGTTTTACCTTTGCTTTGGATACATAGCATGCCTACACTGTTCCAGTCAGTACTGAACGCTGGCTGCATGTTACAATTGCTTGGGGACAATTTTGATAAAAAATTATATACCAACCCATGAGAATTATGAGTCAATGCTGTGGAATCAACTAAGGTGTCTAAAAAAGATTTCCAAGTCATTCTAATATGCATCCAGAATTAAAACAACTAATATGCTTACATTTGTCAAGTACCAATATGAACAAATACAGAACAAAGAATAATATAAACATCCCAGCATACAAATTCATCTTAATATAACAGTGAAGATAAGGAAATTGGTATGACCATCACTTAATCATAAAACCAAATATTATCATCCTGTTTCTTCCATAGCAATGTGTCTAAAGATAAGGTTGTGCCTTTTTCAAACCCCCCAAGGGGAACTCTGTTTAGTAGTATAGACCTCCTCTCCTTAAGATTCTTTTAACTCTTTATCACCTACCAAAAGAAAAAAGGTTTAATTTAGTCATTTAATTTGTTCTAATTTTAATCCTCAAGAGTACCTGGTATGATATCATTCTTAAAGATTTTGCTCAAAACAACAGTTCTAAATTGTTTATTATTGAAACATGAGAATATTAATTGCTTGAGATAAAAAATATTCATAGTAATATCAAGATATTGCATTTGTCATTTGCCATAAATATGTTGCTTTAGGTTGATATTTGGAGGTATTAAAAATTCTCCTTTTGGGAGAGCAGAAAGAGAATGAGGGAGGGGTGGAGAAAGGAAGAGCAGAGAGAGGGAAGGAGCCAGGGAGGTGGGGTCTTGGTGTGTGCCACACCTTTTGGGGGCAAAACATGACTGTAAGAGGGACTTTACCTATCAAATACAATCAGTGTAACCTGGTATCTTGTATCTTCAATGAATCCCCAACAATAAAAAAATAAATAAATAAAATAAAATAAAAATTCTCCTTTTGCATTTGAGTTGCACTAAAGGCTAGTTCAGCATGGTATCTGTAAAGGGCGTTGTAAAAAATGAAAATAAAATATAGTCAGGTTGTACAATTAAGTTTGAGAACTCATCCTACAAAGGCGTTACATATATCATTGCTGAATAAAATTATGGCCACTTTCAAAATACCTGCCTTGGGAAGCTACGCACCATCCTTCAAGGCAAATTTGGAACTTTTTTCTGGAATGGCCCTCTGAGGTGTCATTGCATAGTACACAAAAATATGCACCAACATTAATAAACACCACTCAGCAAGACACAGACCCACATTTACACAAACCCAGATGTGAGACACTAATAGCAGGGTTGTGGAACCTTCTTGAATAGTTTGTACAGTGCTGCCAACATAAGCACATGGTGGCAAGTTTGCAAACTTAATCGTCAGACCTTGTAAAATGACACCTCCGATAGCCATTACAGGAGTTAAAAAATTGCTTTGAAGGGTTGACTATCTGCTGGCAATGATACATAGCTTCCCAAGGGGAGTACTTCAAAGATGATCATAATTATTTTCAGCAATGCAATAGTAGCACTATTTCTAGGATGAGTTCATGAATTTCATTGTCATGCCTCACATAGGCGTCTACAGGAAGGGCACATCAAAATCCATCTATTCTTATATCTGAGAATATAAGACGCCTGGATCACCCTTCACTACTCGTTGTTATCCCCAAAAGCTCTTTATTTACGCTAAACCTTATTTCCAAACCATCTCCATCATTCCTGCAAATTTCCTTTATCCATAAACTTCTCATTGAACATCAGTCCCAATAATTATCTCTCTAACATAAACCTGGTTCTCATTTTATAAAAGTTTTTCCCCTGGAAATGTGACTGCTAATTTTTAACCCACCCTTTCTACTAGACTGGCAGTGGGATAGGTGTCCTGCCTTCAGTTTCTTTCTTCTTTCTTTAGAAAACTCTGCAACTTTGAAGCTGGTACAATATTTCCTTGCTGCAGTCATCAAAATATTTCTTTGGTTACTCTCAGACCTTGAAGACCTTCATATCTGCCTCACTTCCTCTATCTCTCCAATGCAATCACGGTCATAATTATGTGTAATTCCATTATCTTTACAGATGATCTTTTTAAGAACCTAGACTTGCCTTCATTCAATTATCTTCTTCTTCCCCTACTTCAGCTTCCCATTTTACATAGTGATATATTAGACTTTGTTACTGTCATTAACTATATACTCTCTTTAATCTTTTTTTATTAAGTCATTACTTGCATATGAAAAATGAAACACAACTCTCTTTAATCTTAATTCTCTTGTCACACTCTCTAAACAACACCTACTACAGTTCAAATAACACCTTCCCATACCATGATTATATGTCATTTTTTTATCCACTAGAGTTGTAAGCCCATTGTTCTTACCATATTTCTACTGTCTTTCACAAATTTATTTTTACAAAAATACTGCTGCGAGACACTAATTGGTTAAATTGCATGCTTTAACATCATCAATCTTTTCACAATCCCTTAACTCTCCTAACTTTAGTTGGTTTATGGTACTCATCTAGCAAAACAATTATTTTGTTTAAGTCTTACTTTATGCCCTCACCTGGGTGACTAATATCTAGAGGAAACCATAAAATCTCACAAACCGGTCCCACATCACAATGATGATTATTGACCACAAATGAAGCTATAATCCTATCCAATGATCCTATACCTTTCTCACATATATTCAGTCTTCTATAATCTAGACAGCTGTTATGTATCTTCATTTCCTATCAGACTTCTAACTCCTCTTCTGACATCTTAGGCTCACCTGTTGATCCTTCGTTCTCTTTCACTGAAAATAAATACAAAATATTCAGTGCTTCTAAAAATTTCTACAACATCCCTTCCCCTTGCATAAATACCAATTTGTTTGCCTTCCCTTCTGATAATATGAACAATCTCCCCCTATTGCTACTTAAAGGCAGTAATTTCTACTCTAGATTCTGAAATCTCTTGCCAGCTCAACTTCTTCATCAATTGCTTCTTTTCTCTTATGAATTAACATTTGCTCCTCTGATGTACAATTCTTCTAAACATTTTCCTATCTTAGTGAAAAAAATTTTTCTTCATTCATATCTCTTCCAGCTACTACCATATTTATTTATTCCTGTTCATAATAAAACTTTCTGAATGGTTCTTACATGCTCACATTTCCCATTTCTCTCCTTTGGTTTTCTCATGAGTGCATCTCTAATTGAATATAAAAATTTTGTATTCTCTACTCTATTTAAAAAGTTCATATCAGGCTCACTCATTAATCCATGTAATAATTAATTCTCTTTCTTCATATTGCCTTATCTATCAGCAATACTAGACACAGCTTCTCACTCATTCATTTTTGGAATAATATCTTTGCTTGTCTTTTGAAGACCATATTTGGTGTTTTTATATCCCTTCTCTATGGCCACTGATTTATATGTTTGATTTTTTGGTTTCTCATCATTTTAATTTTCTTTTAATTCTCTAATGAAACCAGTGTCAGCTTTGTCTCTCTCTTTGTCTCTCTGTCCTGTCGCTACATTCACTTCCCAGGTCTTTCCTGCAGTCGTGTCCCTTTAAATACCATCTCAATAGTCTAAGGCATATTTCCAATGTTGATTTCTGGACTCCAGACTCATCTTTAAAATGTTTATTCAACATCAACACTTAGTGTCTGATAGACATCTCAAACTGAGAATTTGATCATTCCTCCAATTGTGCTCCAACCAAAGATTAGAATAATTTTATTTCTTTTTCATTTATTTCACTTCCAGGCTATAAGAAGTATTGTCAGCTCTATACTCATTTTTTCCAGAATCTGACCACTTCTACCATCTCAGTTGCTGTCACCATCATCTCTGGACTGGAAAATGATGCTTCTAATCAACTCTCCTCCCTTTATACTTTCCCCAGGGTAATCTATTTTCTGCCCCTTGATCAGAGTAATTTCTCTTTTTTCTTTAGTTCAGATTATGTTGTTCTTTAAGACATTTCAAAGTTTTCCTTGTTTGTCTCAAAGTAAAAGGCAAATCTCTTTCAATTACCTAATATTAGTTAACACATTTCTAACTATTATATCAGATACACACACATGAAAAAAGTATAATGGCTCAAATCTGATGGCTGTTCATTTTTCATTCCCATAGATCCCAAAGCATACATTTGTGATTGGAAGATAGCTCTCTTTTCCATGATGACTCACAGGTACAAACTCAATCTGATAGTTCCACTTTTTAGAACATATGGCTTTCAGGATCACTGTGTTTGCCTCAAACCAGTATATTGGGAAATAGCATGGCAATTAAAACTGAGAGATTTTTACAGGTTGTAATTGAACACGGAAGATGTCACTTTACCTTACTTTCTGTTGGGTGTGATTCAGAAACATGGCCACATCTAATGGCAAAGAAAACTGGGAAAGGTAGACTTTATCTGCAGTTAGAAAAGTCCACTCTGTGGGAGACTCAGAGACAAATATCTCAGGACACATGATCTGCCTCCTTCCCAATTCCCTGGTTTAATCTATCATTCTCCCCTTTGGACATTCAACTCTACCATGTTATGGTCCATTTCTTCCCAAACAAGCTGAATGCTTGTGCTTCTTTTTATCTTTGATCCTCTATCTACTTTGAGTGCCCATTTCTCAGATAACCATATGACAATCACCCTTAAGTCCCTTCACATTGCTCAGATGTCACCTAATCAGCAAGCCTTTCTCTGATTCTCTTGATGTTTACTATATAATGCAAATTACAATCACCAATACACTCTACTACTCCTCATTATGTTTTATTTTTCTCTATAAAACGTAAGTCTATTGTATATTTATTATTTGTTCTGTCTCCTACTGCCTTATCCTTGGACCCTAAAGCATGCACTAATAATTCACTTAATTTTTGTTATAATGATATAAATAATTGATTAATAAATGTATCTATTACCCGATCCTGCCAACCTTAATGTTTTGTATATCTCAATATTCTGGTTACTGTAAAAATCAAGATGCATCTGCAAATGGCTAGGTATCCATGCACCCACTGATCACATGGACAGCTTGTCCTTCACTTGCTTCTACAACAGCTAGTAAGGTGGAAGAGTAGTTGAACTGTCACTTTGGCTGAAATGATTCAAGGTCGAGGTTGAGTCAATGCAGTCGATAATAAGCATATAAAATATATGATTATAGTATTGGTTCTTCATTTTAACCCCAAATTTGCTCCACATGTCTTAGTTTATTATCTATTTGTTGATTTCAAAAACGTATTTACTAAATCAAAGTACCCTAAGAAATCCAAAGCACACATGAAGTCCTCCAATGTGTAAAATATGTAATCATGTGTATTGTGTGTATGGGCAGATGGATTTATACTCTTATGACAGCTTGTCTAATTTAAGTCAAAATGAGGGACTTCTTTTAAATAACAAAAAAAATTATTGTATTACAAATTTACATTATTTCTATCACATGGCAAATAATTAGACCATAATATATTGAAGGGAAATATATGTCTTCCAGCTTTGATTTACTATTACCCAGAGAAATTAGAGATTAGCGTATGACGTTGGAGTAACAGCAAATCATTGTTTCTGACATTTAAAATACCCCTAGAATAATTCACACCTAAAACAATGCTTCTCAGAAACCGCAATACATTGCTTTTCAATTTTATCTATTTGTGTGATTACCTCATTTGTCAAACTGTCAACTTTTTATCATTTCTACTTTTATAGTAATGTATATTAATAACTAAATAATCTTCCCTCTTTGCCTTCACTAACAGAGTCCACAAAGAAAATATATTGATACAAACCCTCATGATCTTGACTGAGAAAGTAACTGTTTGAAAAGCTCTTGCTGAATTTTATTTTTTTATATTTTAAGATTTTTAACTATCTGGGTTTTTCTATTTGAATGACTCATCTGTTATACTTTCTTATTGATTTAAAATGCTTCTTAAGCTAATTACTTATTATTTATAAAATAAATTATAGATAGATAGATAGATAGACAGACAGACAGATATATTTTTACCAACTACTTTCTACTTACTCACCAAAACTTTCAAAGTTCTTTCTCTGTCAAGGTTGAGGGGTCATTGAAAAGTTTTAGTAAGAAAGGTGCCATGTGCAGATTTGTGCTTCAGAACATTCCTTCTTATGAATAAGGATAACAGTAGGGAGGAAAGCTGGAAGATAATAATTTAAAGTAGGAACAAAAAAACCCAGTAATGTGAGTTTCCAGGGTGATTTTTATTCTAATAAAAATTAATAATTGAATGAAACCATAATCGATAATGTAGTAGGAGAGGAATACTGAATGATAAATTATATAATAGGGGGAAAAAACAAGCACATTTCATAGTCAAGTAGACTGTTCTTCAAATTGCCGATCTATTATATAGTAGGTCTTTGGTGTGTAGAACAGTATTTGATTTCTCTAAATCTCAGCTTTCTCATCCATAAAACATATATTTAATTACAAATGATGCAAAGAAACATATACAAAATAAATACTTAACATATTGTTTGTCATATAGTAAATAACATAGATTGAATGACTCTTCACCGACATTTGTTGCTTCTATGTGTGAGATCCTATCCCTTGACTTAGTGAACTCAGGCATAGCCATGGTATATAATTTAGCCAAAGAAATAGGCACTTCAGTGATATGCAGTGATATGATTTAATGTGTCAATGCACCTTTACTTTGCTCTGTGTTCCCCTTTACCCGGATGAGTGCCAATGGTTCAGACAGAGGAAGCCCTTTTAAAATAGAACCTACATCAAGGACAACAAAGAACAGTACAACAGCCAACTATGAAGAAAATGCAGTGAGTAAGAAATCACTTTTTACTTTTAAAAGTCAGTAGGCTTTAGTCATTAGGTTGTTGATTTCCACTCTCAGAATTACTCAATGGGCTTCTATGCTGTTGACATCAGGCACAATTTTTCCAATGGGCCAGAAATAGAAGACAGTATTTTTTTCTTATCTGGTCTAAGAGTTACTTCATTTCTTAGTACACAATGGACCCATTTTCCTGATTATGACAGTGGGAACATCCATTATCTTCCAGGCAAATGGTATCAAATTACATAAAAAGCGACAAAGTCCCATGGGCTTGGAAGAGAGATGAACAGATTAGTTATTCTTTGTTTTTAAGAATCTGGGTTATGAAGTCTTAAATAACTTCACACAACATGTAGCCACAATCCAGCCCACGTAGTGCTGTGCCAAGGGCAGGGCAGTTGTTTTTCATTCTTTATATTGACAAGGGGTGAAAAGATACTGTAGCCTGCACAAAATCTCTGCTGCTTTGGGGTCTTTCTTTTTATCTCCAATGACCAAATGCTTAGACACACATTCACAGTCACATATATATAAAGAGGAAAAATAAATTTCAACCCAAATGTAGTCTAAAACCAGATGTGGTGGAGGGGAAGAGATTTTCTACATTTGAAGTATAAAACACTTTCCCTGAAACAGTCTATGATTTCAGAATTAGAATCATTATACTCTAATGATGCGGTATATTTTATTTTTTATCTTGGTCCTTCATTTAATTACTCATACTCGTTTTTGTTTAGTCATGTCATCTATTTTCTCTCTGTAGATGAAATTCTCCTGGCTCTCAGGACAGATATTTCATGATTTGGTGTTTCGCTCACTCTCTGAATATAGCAGTCCCTCAGTATATTCTTATGAAAGTAAATTTGTAACAGAAAAGCGTGAAAGTAAGTAAATAAAATACATAATTTTTTTTTTTTTTGCAGTTTTTGGCCAGAGCCGGGCTTGAACCCACCATCCCTGGTATATGGGGCCAGCACCCCACTCCTATGAGCCACAGGCACTGCCCAAATACATAACTTTTTAAATCTAAAATAATCTGGGCTTTATTCATAAGATTTACTTTATTAGCTAGATAAGCCTGACCGATTATCAAAATTCCCCAAGTCTCAATTTGTTCAGCTATAAAACAAAAATATCAAAATACTTTTACCTAGTTGATATGAGAATTAATAATAACTTATCACATAAAAAGCCCTTACAGGTAATATGTGCCTAATAAGCAGTGGATTTTATAAATATGGACCTTAGCCTGTATGAAATGACATTTTTCTGGACTTTTCAGTTTTATCTCTTCAAAACTCCTTTCAATTACATGGCTCATACTGAGTTTTTACTAATTTGACATAAATTAGTCTGTTGCTACATTTGAAATCTTTAAAGCGAAGCATTCTAAGAATGAAGCATTACACCCATTGGAAAGCTGTCTAACATTACCTAAGTCAGAGGAAAAGCCAATAATAAAATGGAAACAATTCCCTGCTGTTTTTAATCTTTTACTTTCTTTATAATTTAAGATACTTTCGGTAGCAAGTAACAGAAAATCCAACTCCACCTAGTTTAAGTGATGAAGAGGACTTAGTCCAGCATCTGAGTCAGCACTGAGGCTGGTTTGATCAGGCACCAGAGCCTTTGCTTGACAATTTTATTTATTCTAATATTTTCTCTTTATCAGCTTTCTACTCAAGCTGCCTTATCTTAAGTAAGCAAAGAACTTGAGTTTTAATTCTACATTTACATGACATGCATTTTTAAAGAGAAGACACAAACATTACCCACCACCACTTCCACCCCTGGGTGAGGTTTCTGGGCTGAGAATAGCTGGCCACACTGATTGGTTTAGCAACAGACTCATCCCTTCTGTTTTCCCAATCAGGATAAAGCCCAGTTCACCAACTAGAGAAGGGTCAGCACAATCAAAATTAATGTTTCCCACACAATCGTGAAAACAAAATGGAGGACGCTGGGGAGACAATCACTACGTCATAAATTTGCACACAAGTGTGTGTGTTTTCCAAGACCACCATTTCATTTTTTTTTTATTTTTTTATAATTTTATTGAATCTTAATTCTGTACATTGGTGCAATCATAGGGCACGATTCATATACATTCAGAAATGTTTTGATCATACTGTTACAGATAGCCTTCATGGCATTTTCTTGATCACTATATAAA
>CAUYON010203824.1:0-12024 GCA_963573935.1 Arctocebus calabarensis | reverse complement strand
AGTACCCAACTTTCAGCCACAACTGTTAGGCTTAGAGATAAGATCAGTTGGTGCTCCGTGCTGGAGGAGAAAAGAATTTCTCTAGGCCAAGATTAGGACATACAACTATAAATTCACTTTAGAATTTAGAAGGAGAGGCTCAGCACTTTAGAATTTAGAAGGAGAGGCTCGGCGCCTGTGGCTCAAGGGACTAAGGTGCCAGCCACGTACACCTGAGCTGGCAGGTTTGAATCCAGCCCAGGCCCGCCAAACAATGGTGGCTGCAACCAAAAAATGGCCAGGCATTGTGGCCGGCGCCTGTAGTCCCAGCTACTTGGGAGGCAGAGGCAAGAGACTCGCTTGAGCCCAGGAATTGGAGGTTGCTGTGAGCTGTGATGCCACGGCACTCTATCCAGGGTGACAGCTTGAGGCTTTGTCTCAAAAAAAAAAAAAAAAAGAAAGTAAAATTGCTAACTATTCTTACTTATGCCTTTGGTGGGCTGAATGTTCACAACTCTGTTAGTTAAGAAGGTAATGAAAAATTCGGTTAACTTAGGATTATTCCTCTTAGTAAGAGTTAGTTAATAGGAAGTGATTACCTATGTATTATAAGTATTTGAACCATACCATGCTATATAAGGTTAATAATAAAACATTGTATGACTACACTTACATTTCTTACAAATTTTATTGAGTTTTCATGTTCTTTTTTTTTGTGCCTTAGGCAGTGGCACATTGAAAGTACTACATGTCTGAAATCAGGAACAGAAAAGTATTTCAGTTACACAGAAGGTAGACATGGCTAGAAAATCACAGGTAAGTGGTTAGTTATTCACATCAAATTTAAAGCTCTTGGGTTTTGCTATTAGGCCGCAGAGGGCGTGTGAGATCAAAAGAATAGTTTCTAATAAGAACACTTGCTACCACTGCACCCCACCCCATTGCCACTCATTTCAATGGCCCCCTTCACACAGGCCACTGCAGGGAAGGGTGTTGAACAGGAAGAACACCCACCAGTATCTTGCCTTCACACTGGCTATCAGTTCCACTTGATATGGCTACAAATTGGTATATTTTAAAAACAAGGCAGATCATGGAGACTGGTAGTATTTTCCAAGGAATGACCACGTTCTGTGATAACCTATCCACATACAGGAAAGAATACAGATGAATGTAATGGCACATAGAAAAATATCCTCGTCTCATACTGTTCATTTTGTACCACCCAGGTACATAAGAGGGAGAGGAACAAGATAAATTGTGGTGGTGGGAAAAGCAATCAAATAGAAGTTGAGAGAGCAAAGAATTTTGGAGGGGTCAGTGAAAAAGGAAGGAGTGCACCCAAACCTCCAAGGGGTGAGTGGAATGGCTGCAAGAATAGATTTTCTTTTGAATAAAAAAAAAAATGCAGCTACCTCCCAAGTATAAAAGGAATAAGAAAAAACACAAGAGAAAGCATATTGAAGGTAAAGTTATCCAAAAAGGGAGGCAAAAGGTAGAAAGAGGCAAAGTGGGCAAAGACTATATCAAGTAACTTTTAATTTAGTGGAAGATTTCTTTTTTTTATTTTTGCAGTTTTTGGCCGGGGCTGGGTTTGAACCCGCCACCTCTGGCATATGGGGCCAGTGCCCTACTCATTTCAGCCACAGGCATCACCCTGGAAGATTTCTTTTATTTTGCTTCTTATAACTTATTCCTTAGAAAAAGCACCCCCCTCCCCTGGAGGATATTTGGTGGGACCTCACCTAATGTGCATTTCAAAACTATTAAGAATAGAGTATAAGAAAGATGGTGACTTTACCTCTTTCATATTTACATGGATGGCGCTGGAACACATTCTCCTTAGCAAAGTATCTCAAGAATGGAAGAAAAAGTATCCAATGTATACAGCCCTAATATGAAGCAAATTTATATATCTTTCATGTGAAGGCTACAACCCAGTTATTGCACAAGAAGACAGCAAAAGGGGAGAGGGAAGGAAGGGGAGGGAGAGGGTGGGAGGAGAGAGGATAAAGGGTGAGAGCACACTTGAGGTGCATCTTTGAAGAGTCAGGAGAAAACTACTAAATGCAGAACACAAATGTTTTCACACAGTAAATGAGAAAATCTCACGAATGTTATGTCGAACAGGTGGATGAAAATATCTCAGATTGTATATGAAGCCCACACTCTGTACTCCATGATTGAACTAATGTACACAGCTATGATTCAATTAAAAAAAAAAAAAAGAACTAGAAACAAAAACCATGTAAAGAATGAATGAAGATAAATACATTCAGAAAAGAAAACAGATGATTACTGCATCATAATATTAAGCAATATTAATAATAATAATGCCAAGAAAGTAATGTTCACATTGTCAAATAAGAATATGTCTATTATAGAGTGCTTTGGCTCTGAGGCTCAGCATGAAGTTAACAGTTAACTTTTTATTTTTTTTCCAAAGTCTCAAAAAATAAACAACTAATATTATATAAATAAAAGTAACAGAGTTTCAAAAACCAGATCATGCCAAGTCTTGTAGAAATAGAAAAAGAACAAATATTTCAAAATAATTCTACTTGATCTGGAGACACCTGATATTGAAATTGGAGGAAATACATTGTTATAAAGGGAAATTACAAACATATTTCACTTATAAGTGAGGATACAATATCCTAAACAACATATTAACAAGTTGAATTAAAAATTAATGTTTAAGAAATGTACTTTGGTCAAAATTGAATCCAATCTATGTGAGAATTAGTCACTATTTTTTTTCCTATTTTATTTTTTTTTCTTTCTCTCATCCCCTCCCTCCTTCTCTCTCTGTCTGCTCTCTCCTTCCTGCATGCCCCGCTGTGTCAATAATTGTCACTAACTGTCCTCAAATCAAAGTTGAATACATAGGATTCATGCTTATCCATTCCTGTGATATTTCACTAAGAACAATGGGCTTTACCTCCATCCAAGTTAGTACAAACGCTGCAAAGTCTCCATTGGTTTTAAATACTCTCTCTTCATAAACTTCAAGCCAACCTATTTAAAACTGTAGATCCAAAAAAACCAAGATAGGTTTGTTGGACTAGTCATTATCATATGTGTCTATATATATGTATTTATTAGGTAAATATATAATTATTTATAGGCCACTTAATGATATAGTCACAGATAAATGATCATTTTCATCTCATTTCTCTCAGAGATATCTCAATATAGTACAGGTGTTTTGGCCCAAAATAAAAATATTCGATGTTAAGACAAAATTAAATTAGTAAAAATTTGCCCTTTTTTTCCTCCAATAAATGCAATAACAGATCAGTATTTGTTGACATCTTTCCCTCAAATAACGAACCTTTTTCTCCTATTAACTGTCTTCAGGAAACATTTCCTAACACATAAATCAGGCTTCTTCCAGTGAAGTCACACATGTTGCTGATTGGATGTTTTTTGAAATTGGAGAATGAACACTGTTGGAAGGTGAAGAACAAATGTCAAATTTCCTGAGGCCATTTGGGTTTTTTTGCTAGGAAAAAGAGAATATCAACCATGATGTATCCAACGTGTATTTGGCTTACCTTTGATAAAGCAAACATTAGGGCAGAAGTCCTACTCTTGTTCACGTTCAATGCAATGGACATGCTAAGAATCCCCGAGGTTTTCCTCTTTTGCCTCAATCTGGATTCTGGCTGCATCTTAGAGATTAACACCATTAATTGTGTTTTTTCTCAACCCTTTCTCCATCCTTTGTGAACCCCCCATCTCTTCTCTGCTAACCATTTTTCCTTTAAATTTTGGTTATTGTATCCTCCAGGCCCTCTACATTAGTACATTATAAATATTTATCTTCCATAGAGTTTATCTTCTCTCCAGCCATCTGCAAACTTTTGGACTCATATATCTGATGTCCTACAAAGAGCTATCCCTGAGAAATCATTTGGGAAAAATGACCACAAATCTTATAATGGATCATAGATTTACTTTTGCATGACATCATTTCTCAAAACTTAAGATGGTGGAGCAAATAAGGAATATATTTTTAAATATTATTTATGAAATTAAAAAGAATAATGTAGTCTAATAATAGCTTGAAATAGTCACAAAAACTTGATTTGTTCATATTCTCCATGGCAAAATCTTATTAGACTGGAGTGTTGGCTTCTGTTCATGCCTCAGCATCAAAGATCTGCTATTGTTGGTAAATTTCCTCTGATGCTGATTGGAAAATCATGTTGGCTGTTTACTAGTTTATTGTCAGTCTATATACTTTGATGTTTTTGTGACTGTTTCCATCATCTGTTGGATAATTTTTTAATACAAACAAATTGAATCCACTAATTTATAACAATTTGAAGTTATCATTTCTGGTATCTTTAGTGATGATTTTGACTTTCTTAGGTGAAAGATTTATTCCCTCACTTAAATACATATGAGCTTGTATTACGTGCCAGCTGTTGTCCTAGGATATTAAATTCATCAGTGAATAGAAAGACTAAGATTCCTTTCCCTGTGGAACTCATATTTTAGTAGGGATAGAAATGGTAGCTTTCAGTCAATATTAAACATAATAAATGAATGAGATATATAATATGTTATAAATTATAAATATTAGGCAAAAAAAAATAGGATAAGGTAAAGAATTAGGAGAGCTAGAACAGGGTAAAAAGTGGCTTAGTTTTAAATAAGATAGTCAGCCTAGGCCTCTTTGAAAAGGCAATGTTTAGGTTAAAACTTGAAGTTGGGGAAGTTTGAAATGGGGAGAGTTGTTCATCTCTCAGATGGAGCAGTTGGTGCCAAGAGAAGATGCACAGATGGTAAATAAGCATATAAAAGGTGCTGCACATCATACGTCATCAGAGGAGCACAATCAAAACAACAAAGGGATACCCATGGCCAAAACCCAGAACACTAACAACACCAAAAGTTGGTGAGGACGTGGAGCAACAGGAACTCTGGCTGGCAGGGAGGAAACTATTTGGTGGTGGTGCTACTTGGGAAGACATACTCTTTCCATACAATCCAACAATTATACTCCTTGGTATTTGCTTGAGAGGAAAACATGTGTCCACAAAGAAGCCTGCACAGGAAAGTTTACAGCAGCTATATTCATTCATAACTGTCCAAACTTGAAAAAAACCAAGATGTGCTTCAGTAGGTGAACGGATAAATAAACTCTGGTACAACCAAGTCATGGAATATTCTTTGGCACTGAAAAGTGAGTTATCAAGACAGAAAAAGGCATGGAAGAATCATAAATGGGTATTACTAAAGTAAGTGAAAGAAGGTAGTCTAAAAATAAAAAGGTTATGTACTGCATGATTCTAACTGCATAACATTCTGAAAAAGGCAAAACTGTAAAAAGATTGGTGCTCAATCTACTCTTGATCTGTGTCTTGCTGACCCCACCATCTTTACCACAGAGTCTAAATACTGCCTCGTAGTCAGCTGGAAGGTAGCGAGTGGGAAGGGGGATGTGGCATGTGGAAAAGGCACAACTGCTCTTATCTGCCTCAGTCTAGAAACGGTCTCATTCTACTCAGATTCCACTGGTTAAAACTATCCACATAGCACGACCTAAATTCTAGGAGGCTAGGAAGTGTACTTCAACAGTGCAACAGTGAGCTCAAAAAGAAGCAATGGACTTGGTGAGCATGCCTCTAAACACAAAACATGTACATGTTTATGCCTTCATATAAACTGCTAGACCTAAATGTCTCTATTTAATTCATTGACTAGGATAGATATAATGGGCTATTATACCAATATTTAGTAGTCTTCTTTAGCCATTGACCAAAGATGACTCCATACCATAATAACCTAGTATTAATTCAATTACTGATTGAGATGCTAAAAGTTATCCAAGAAAAAGCTTCACTGTTTAAATGTTAAAGTAAACATAATTTAAATTTTGATAGTCATGTAAGGATGGAGGAATTAAACAAAGCCTTACAAGTATCTTTTTGGAGACTGAATGAAGGTATACAGATGGGTATTTCAAAGAAATTAAATAAGATGTAAGGAAATTTCAGGCTAAAGAAGAATGTGGAAAACACAAATAGTTACTAAAAGTAAGCTGTGTTGGAGGAAGTGGAGACAATCGGGAGAGAAATGTTCAAGCTGTAAGACAAAAGCCTTTGTGTGCCATTCTGAGGAATAAACCTGCCTCTGGGACGTCACTTGCAAACAAGGCATTAAGACCCATGTAGCCTGAAATGTCTGTTTTGACAACAAGCAGACCTGCAATGAGACAAAACCAAAATAAGGTCTTTATATGCAGAGCACCCCCATCTTATTCTTTTCCGTTAAATTCACTTCTAAATTTCAGCTAATGAATTCTCTGACTAGCCTGCTTTCTGGGAATCAATAGACTGACTGGGGAAGTGTGAGATCCTGGCGGTTGCAACAGGAACCGCAGAGAAGAGCAGCGACAGTTGTTCACCTTACTCTAAAGTGCCCATAACTGTCTCCCTCTCCTGAAGAAGCAAGAACTGATGACACTTGCTTCATAAAAGAAATTTAACTAGAGGCGACAGGCTCCCTGACAACTCCTCACAACCCCCATTCAGGACCGGAGATAAAGCCCATTTAGCAGAAGGTAAATGGTGCAAACTGAGGACCAGAGAATGCTGGTCAGACAGAGAAACAGCATGGAAATGACTCAGCCCGGGATGTTCAGGTAGAAAAACTCAAAAATCGGGCTACTTTACATCACTTTAAAAGTACTTATTAGGTAGAACTTCCAATCTGGACAAGGTGGTATTGAATAAGCAGGTTTTTCATTAATCTTTCCTGCTAAACATGCCCATAAACCCTTGAAATAGTACCAAGGCAACCAAAGGAGAAATTCAAAGGGCAGTAAGAAGATGAGCTGACTCCACAGTCATGAAGATTTACCCTATATTTTCTTCTAAAAGGTTTCAAGCCTTAACTCTTACATTAGATCTTTGATCCATTTCGAGCGGCATAGTGTCAGGTAGCCCAAGTATATTTTTTGGAAAAGGATATCCAATTACCTCAGCACTAAAAACCCAAGCAGCATAAGAAAAAACGTAGATAAATTGGATTTGATCAACATAAAAATGTTTACTCTTCAATGGACACTATCACGAAAGTGATAAGATAAACCACTCAATGGAGGAAAATATTTGCAAATTATGTATCTTACAAGGGATTTGCATCTAGAAGATAAAAAGAACACAACTCAAAGATAAAGAGACAAATAACCTAATACAAAAATGAGAAAAGGGTTAGAATAGACATTTCTAGAATGGCCAATAAACACATTTTTTAAATTATCAAATTATTAGTCATGAGGAACATGCAAATCAAAAGCGCCTAGATATATCACTTCATACTCACTAGAATGGCTAGAATTAAAAAGGGAGAAAATACAAAGTATTAGTAAGGATGTGAATAAATTGGCACCTTTACACTCTGATCTTATGATTGTAAAATGTTACACTCACTTGGGAAAATGATCTGTAAATTCCTCAAACCATTAAACTTAGCATTCCCTTTTGACACAACTATTGCGGTCCAAGGTTTATTCCTAGGAGGATAAAAACATGTTCACACAAAAACTTATGCATGAACATTCACAGGTGCATAATTCCTAATAGTCAAATGGTGGAAACAACTCAATGACTATCAATGCATGGATGGATTAAACAAAAATGGTAATGGATGCAATGCAATGTTATTCAGCCATAAAAAAGTATGAAGGATTGGTGACATGTTGTAATATGAATAAACTTTGAAAATATTATGCTGAGTGAAGGAAATTAGTCATAAAAGACAACACATTATATCATTCCACTTATTTATGTTCAGAAGGCAAATTGGTAGAGACAGAAAATAGATTACTGTTTGTCTAGAACTAGGGAGCCCTGAGGAGGGGAATGAAGGGATTGGGGAAGATAACTAGAGTGCATGAGATTTCTTTTGGGGGCAGTAAGGATGTTCTATAATTGTGATGATGTTTGAACACTATGAATATCCTAAAAACTATTGAATTGTACATTTTAAGTGGTTGAATTGTATGTTCTCAATGAAGCTGTTACCAAAAAAAAAAAAGTGACTGTGTCAATATCTAATAAATTAAACTTCAGAACAAAGGAAATTACCAGAAGCAGGGGAATGTTATGCAGTGTGAAGGGGTAAGTCCACTAGGAAGATACAATGTGTACACACCAAACAACAGGCCCCCCAATCCATGAAGCATTAATAAGATTGTTAATTACTAAAAACAGATAAAGTTGAAGGAGGAATAAACAAATCCATAATTATGCCTGGGGACTGCTTATCCCATCAAGTTACTGGTAGAACAACTAGCCAGAAAACCAGCAAGGATGTAGAAAGCATGGACAACAGGACTGACAACATCTAATTGAAAGAACATTCCACCCAGCAACAGCAGAATACACATTTTTTTAAGAGCTCATGGAACATTCAGCAAGATAATATGTCCTGGGCTATGAAATGAACCTCAGTAAATATAAGTAAATTGAAATCATATAGTGTACCCTGATCATAGCAGGATGGTAACTAGAAAGAGAACAGGGACATTTCTAAACACTTGGGAATTAAAGACACACTTTCAAATATTCCATGTCCAAAAAATAATTCTCAAAAGAAATTTAAAATACATAGAATGGAATAAGAATGAAAACAAAAATTATCAAAATATGTGGGATGCAACATAGGCTGCGCCATGGGGCAAATGTATAGTAATAAATGTTTACATTCAAAAAGAAGGACGTTCTCAAATCAATATCTAATTTCCTACTGAGAAATTATTAAGAAAAAAAAAGCACAATAAACCCAAAGCAAGCAGAAGAGCAGAAGGAAGCAAGGATAATACAGATAGAAGCAGGAATCAATGACATTAAAAAGAGGAATAAAATGCACAAAAAGCAATGAACCAAAAAGCTGAACTTCAGAAAAAAAAACAATCAAAATCAAAATCTCTAGCAAGACTGACATGTCTAAAAATGGAGAAGGCACAAATACCAGCATCATGAATGCAATAGAGGACATCACTATAGACATTGCTGCATGTGGAGATTACTAAGGAACACTATGTCTGGTCACTGAAGGAGCTCATTCTCTTGTACGTATATATCACACAGAAAACAAGGAAACAGCTTAGTAGAAATAAATCAGTTAGCAATAAGGCTACAGTGAAAATATCTCAGGGTGGTGTGGCACAATGACCACGTAGTGACTTGGAGGGGTCAGGGAGAACCTCTAAGTGTTGTCATTTAAGCTGAGAGTAAATGGTGAGAAAGAAGCAGCTCTGAGATCTGGGTAGAGAACTGTATAGGAGGAAGAGACCGCTAGTGCAAAGGCCCTGAGGCATGGAAAGTTTTGTTTGTTTAAGGATTAGGAGAAGATACACGTGACTGCTGTCTAATGAGCAGGAAAGACAGTGGTAGGAATTATGTTCTAAGGGGCAGAATAGGTGAGGCCAGGAGCAGGGATTTGAGTTTCTCTCTCCTCTAAAGGGTTCATTCTGGAGGTGTAAGTGGGAGCATGACCTGCTCTAAACTGTTTTTAAGAGATCCCTATGGTTGCTCTTCAAGAACAGATGTTAGAGAAGCATGGGGATGACTTTATGGCTGTTGCCATAGACATAGTAATGGCTTGGAGGCTTTTACCCTTGGAAATAGAATTAGACAGATTCAAATACATTTTGACAGGTGATAATCTTGTCCCCCAGCATCAAAATTAAGAATAAGGAATTTCACCAATAAAATTTTTCTCAATATAGACTTGCCAACAATGCAGGGAGTGCTTTCATTTCTCCCCCATCTGCCTTTATTATGTATTTTCTTGACTTTATCATGATGTATGTTGGTACCGTGCCAAAAGAGAAGCCGTGTAATAGGTACCACATTTATTATTAGAAAAGAAAACATTCCAAAACGCTTGAAAGAACATTTCACTGCTATACCAATTTCAGCACTCCATCTAAGTTAACACTGTTTGTTTTTACTAAGTTTATACATTTTCCAAAACATCTGCTTTTCACAAAAAAGGTCGGATTTGATTTTCATTTTATTGGTTTGATTTTCATTTTATTCCTCAGTCAGAGTCAGCCCTTTATACAATAAGATGGGCATCACCATCATGAGTGTTTTTCATATCTAAGAGTTTGTTTTTCTAGTCCCATTTTCGATTAAGATTTATTTAATGTTCACTTGTATGTCATGACCATCAGTATCTTTTAAAAGAATAAGTAAAAGTTCCTTGAAATGTAGCAAAAGGGCATGATATTCTGAGCAGACGCACAGTTAATACCTGTATTAGTTGTGCTGAAAGGAAGACTAGGAAATTTTTCAAATGGCACTCATTAATGGAATTTTTTCTTTTTGTTTTTGACTGCATATGATTTTGTAAGTGATCTGGCTAAAGGCAGAAATGCTAAGAATGTGAACATGTTATCTTACTGAGCAACAACGGGAGTGTTTCTCTGCGGATCATACGTGAAACTCTTCTGTCATTCAGCTCTAGAGTGGAGATCTTATTTATCCTTACCGTGACTTCCTTGGATGTCACATGCAGGCATGGACTAAGACAACCAGTGGGCTGAGTGTTTATAGCTACTCTTAAAAATGATCATCTCCTACCTCCTAAAGGTACTAGAAATTGGAGTCACTTGCTGGCCTTCCTCAAAGCATGACACAGACATTTTCATGCATCACGAATTTTGTCACTTTCAGTCCTGTCGCCCATGAATAAACGGAGAATGACTTCTCTGGGGTACATATCAGAGCCAAAAGCTTAATAAACTACCAAATGACATTCTTATTATTTTCTAAGTGCTTTCTTTACATTTCCTAAATCAATCATGCTTAGCAGGGGAAACATTACTTCTCCAGTTGGAAGTTTTAATTAATAATTATACTGAAGCAAAACGTAGACTCGGATACATTTGAGTGTGCATGTGTGCACGCACATACACACTTAGCTCTTGAGGTTGAAAAAGTTATCTTTTTCAGATTTTCACTGTCACTAAAAGAAAATACTCTTGAAAAATATTTCAACAATGAGCCTTTGTATTCAACTGACACTGATAAGATATGACTGGATAGAAAGCAGCATTTGGCTGTGTTTTATGCAGACAATCTGGAACCATGTAGCTAAATTAAAGAAAGATCTCCATTTCAAAAATAATATTAACTCTTGTATTCCTAGTGCACATTAGTCATAAGAAAAATGAGGTATCCGTGCTATTATCATTCTTTTATTCATTAACTCAATGCAGATTTATTGGTATTTATTTGTCAAAATATTGTGTCCAGGACTAGTCTAGGCACTGCACATCAGCTATGAATGAAGCAAAGTCCTACCTTCAAAAGGTACTTTCTTTTTTTTATTTTTACATATACATGTGTTAATTAGGTTTCCACTTTTTTTGCCTTCACAGTATTTAAAAGGTTTAAATTTAATAACAATAACAATGTTTAAGATAAGGACTAGAAACAAAAACCACATAAAGAATGAACGAAGATAAATACATTCAGAAAAGAAAACAGATGATTACTGCATCGAAATATTAAGCAATATTAGTAATAATAATGCCAAAAAAGTAACGTTCGCATTGTCAAATAAGACATTATAGAGTGCTTTGACTCTGAGGCTCAGTATGAAGTCATCAGTTAACTTCTTATTATTTTTTCCAAAGTCTCAAAAAATACACAACTAATATTGATCCCGGAGTTTCAGGTTCTTGGTCTCGGCGATCCAAACAAGGAATCTAAGGACCACAGGAATAGTGGTAAGTCAGGATTTATTTACAGGAAACAAGAATTACAACTACCAAAAAAACCAGACCTCCAGGCAGAGAGGACCCAGGAGGGAAACAAGCTCTCCTGCTCCCTCTCTGAGGTCCAGCCGAGGTCTGTGTCTGAGCTCTCAGCTCAGGGGTTTATATAGTCCCAGGGGGTTGTTTTGCTGGAACTTCTTGCTGCTTGGTCTTCATCAGTTACAGTCAGCTGTCCAGTGAAGACTCAGGCCCTGGAAACTGACATGACATCGGCCAGTCAGAAGTGCTGGAGGAGGAGA
>CAUYON010203822.1:0-13765 GCA_963573935.1 Arctocebus calabarensis | reverse complement strand
GCTGCAACCAAAAAATGGCCGGGCGTTGTGGTGGGCGCCTGTGGTCCCAGCTACTTGGGAGGCGGAGGCAAGAGACTCGCTTGAGCCCAGGAATTGGAGGTTGCTGTGAGCTGTGATGCCACGACACTCTGTCCAGGGTGATAGCTTGAGGCTCTGTCTCAAAAAAAAAAAAAAAAAATAGTACTGAGTACATTGGATGCTTTTTTTCCCCCATTCTTGAGATAAGTCTGTACCATCACAAGCAATACATGAGAATTGCTACACCTTGAGGAATGCTACTGACTCAAACTTTTTTATGCTGGCCTAATAGGTGTAACTGTGGTTCTAGTTTTTAGTTTTCTTATTAAGAAAGAATCTTCTTTCATAAATTTAAAAAACATTTTTAGTTTCTTATCTATGTATGATAGTCTTTTTAAATTTATTTCATTTTTCTACTACTTTATTTTTAGCTGTTTAATTGGTAGTACACTTTTATAAAGGAAGAAAATTAATCCTTTACCTGTGGTATGAGTTGTAAATAACTTTTTTTTTTTTTTTTGAGACAGAGCCTCAAGCTGTCACCCTGGATAGAGTACTGTGGCATCACAGCTCACAGCAACCTCCAATTCCTGGGCTCAAGGGAGTCTCCTGCCTCTGCCTTCCAAGTAGCTGGGACCACAGGCACCCACCACAACACCCGGCCATTTTTTTTTTTTTTTTTGGTCGCAGCCATCATTGTTGATTGGCAGGCCTGGGCTGGATTCGAACCTGCCAGCTCAGGTGTACATGGCTGGCACCTTAGCCTATTGAGCCACAGGTGCCAAGCCTATAAATAACTTTTTTACAGTTTCTCATTTGACTGTGGTTTTTCCAGGAAAAAATAGAATTTAAAAATTATTTGGCCATCTAGTTTAGGACCACAAGCATTTAATAATCTCTATTTCCTCCACTCATCAAAACTACCGCCTCTATCACATATTTTGTTACCTTATATATGTGAGTACTCTTGGCTTTATATTTATTTCCACTGATATGTTCATTTGATTGCCAGGAAAACATATTTTAGTACCTACTATTTCCCTCTGATTATTTTTCTCTTAGAATTGCTGGTCTCTTGGCTCAGCGAGGCACCTGTACTTCAGTGGCTAGGGCGCTACCCACATACACCAGAGCTGGCGGGTTTGAATCCAGCCCAGGCCTGCCAAACAACAATGATGACTACAACCAAAAAATAGCCAGACATGGTGGGTGCCTGAGGTCCCAGAGGCTAAGGCAAAAGAATCGCTTAAACCCAAGAGTTTGAAGTTGCTGTAAGCTGTGATGCCACACCACTCTGCCCAGGGTGATAGCTTGAGATTCTATCTCAAAAAAAAAAAAAAAAAAAAAAAAGAATTTCTGGTCTCTTCATTTTCTCCTAACAACTGTAGAAAATTCAAAAGATTTTTATTAACATTTTTACTAATGGAATTGCATGAAACAGTAAGAAGTGTAGGCATTTTATCATGTTATGCCTTCCTATTCTTCAAGTCTTAATTTTTATTTGTATTTATTTTTTTCAAGTCTTAATTTTTAAGCGTGCTTATTAAAAACACATCATACGGCTTGGCGCCTGTGGCTCAACAGGCTAAGGCACCAGCCATGTACACCTGAGCTGGCGGGTTCAAATCCAGCCTGGGCCCGCCAAACAACGACAGCTGCAACCAAAAAATGGCCGGGCGTTGTGGCGGGCGCCTGTAGTCCCAGCTACTTGGGAGGCGGAGGCAAGAGAATCGCTTGAGCCCAGGAATTGGAGGTTGCTGTGAGCTATGATGCCACAGCACTCTGTCCAGGGTGACAGCTTGAGGCTCTGTCTCAAAAAAAAAAATAAAAAAATAAAAAAATAAATAAAAACACATCATACAGGCTCTGTGCCTGTGGCTCAACGGGGCGCCAGCCGCGTACACCTGAGCTGGCAGGTTCGAATCCAGCCCGGGCCCGCCAAAAAACAATGAGGGCTGCAACCAAAAGATGGTTGGGCATTGTGGTGGGCGCCTGCGGTCCCAGCTACTTGGGAGGCAGAGGCAGGAGACTCCCTTGAGCCCAGGAATTGGAGGTTCCTGTGAGCTGTGATGCCACCGCACTTTATCCACTGTGACAGTTTGAGGCTCTGTCTCAAAATAAATAAATAAATAAATAAAAAATAAACCACATCATGCAAATAATAGTTTTCTAATACCCACACGTGCACATGCAAAGCTTATTGATTTAATGATTTTTCCAGCAATCTTCTGAATTTTCTTTTTTTTCCTGAATTTTCTAATTGTCATCATTCATTTTTAACAAGATGGTAGCTTAGAAACTTTTTGCCTCAGTTTCAGCTGATAAGTACCAAATATCATCCAAACAAAATTCTTAGTCTCTCATTCTAAAATGGTATCTTATAAAGCCATTGACCATAAAGTTTTGTAATAATTAATTTAATTCCTAGTCTATGTGGAATGGGAGTAGGGATGAGGAATGTCTCTTATGAGAGTAAATTATTTTTAGAACAATGTTTTCCAGAGGAAAAAAAAGTAGGTTCATATTTCTCCATTATAACAATAAGGGGCCTGGCAGACCTTGATACTACTATGAATGAAAGTGAGAGAATTCTGGGCAAAAATGCAAATATTTCCAGGGTTTGAGAGGGCAAAGTAACTGGGGTGGTTAATTCTCACCTTAGCACTAGCATCTCAGATATCATGAATGGAGGCTGCCTGTGTTGTCTTGAATCTTATCTAAAAGGACCAACTGGACACACAAACCTACCAGAGCAGGTGGACCACTGCATGCCAAGAGGAAGCACTGAGCAGGCAGCTGGAGAAGAGGCTGTACCCATGAGAAGAGAAGTATATCTCCAGAGGTTTCCAGCAGCAAGTTCTCTCACAAGGTAAGAGATGACTTATGCTAAATCACAGCAGCAGCAGTCATGTTAGCCTGATTTCTGGCATTTCATTCCTTTACCAGTGCCCAATCCATTTGAGCTGAAGACTACCCACCTACAGGGAGTAAAGAGATAGAAGAATTAAAGAAGAAACCAATCAGATATACTTTCACACTGCAGGCTTCCCATAGAAGGGAGAGAGTTTCTGATTTTTTTGTTTCTTTTTTTGGAGACAATCTTATTATGTCACCCTGGATAGAGTGCTGTGGCATCACAGCTCACAGCAACCTCAAACTCTTGGACTCAAGGTATTCTCTTGTCTTAGCCTCCCAAGTAGCTGGGACTACAGGCACCCACCACACACCGGCTATTTTTAGAGACCAGGTCTTGCTCTTGCTCAGGCTGGTCTCCAACCTGTGAGCTCAGGGGATCCACCCGCCTCGGCCTCCGAGAGTGGTGGGATTACAGGTGTGAGCCACCGCTCCTGGATGAGTTGCGCTTTTTTTTTTTTTTGAGACAGAGCCTCAAGCTATCACCTGGATAGAGTGCTATGGCATCATGGCTCACAGCAACCTCCAATTCCTGGGCTCAAGCGAGCCTCTTGCATCCGCCTCCCAAGTAGCTGGGACTACGGGCGCCCGCCACAACGCTTGGGTTGCAGCCGTCATTGTTGTTTGGCCGGCCCAGGCTGGATTCAAACCCGCCAGCTCAGGTGTACGTGGCTGGCGCCTTAGCCCGTTGAGCCACAGGCCCCGAGCCTGAGTTGCTGCTTTTAAAATAAGTTTTACGTTTGATTTCTACCATGAACACAAATGATTATTGAGACTCATCTTGTGCTTAAGTATTAAACAGAGTTTATTATCTAAAGAATGTATGAAGAAATTATTGATCCCAGGAATTCATCAGCAAAGGAAAAAGAATTTGCCCAAATAGAAAAAAAAACCAAACAACTTTTTTTTTAGAACACGTCTATGTCAAGCCTCAGTAGAGTGCCGTTGGGTTATACAGCTCACAGCAACCTCAAACTCTTTGGCTTAAGCTATTCCCCTGCCTCAGCCTCCCAAGTAGGTAGGACTACAGGTGCCTGCCACAAGGCCCAGGTATTTTGTTTTTGTTGTTGTTGTTGTTTAGCAGGCCTAGGCCAGATTCCAACCCACCAGCCCCGGTGTTATGTGGCCGGCGCGCTAACCAATGAGCAACGGGTGCCAAGCTCCAAATAGAAATTTTGGGAGAGGAAGTTATGGAAGAAAGTTTTTTGTGTATGCTCGGAGTGGTGTCCACTCACTTCAACAAGTTAGCTAATAGACAATAAGAGGTCTTCAAATATAGGAAGCCGTCATCTGAACATTATTTTACCTCCTCTCTATTTTAAAAATCTTATTTTACTTGTCTAATTGCTACCGAGTCAAATTCTACAGGCCTGTAAAATGGCCAATATTCAGAAACTCTAACCAATACACACCTAACTAGTTAGCACCCAATTTCTCAAGCCACTCCACCGGAGGTCATGGAAAGAGGCACATTCATAGTCATCTTGGATTGTGCACATAAAATACTTTTAAAAAATAGACATATTCATAGTTGTACCACCACCAACAGTTATAATCCGATAGGTCCCTATGTCACGCACAATATCACAATGTTCATACAAAATTTCATTCATAAGCCCCTACTGTCGCCTCTCTATAAAGTGGGATACAGTCTCAAGCACAGATTGGCTTGCACCTAATTTAAAACTTGACACACGCGGAGAACCTACCACTTTCATCAATGCGTTCCACGTCACACAGTGTAACACATGCCTCCTCTCAACGCCACATAAACCGAGCGCCTGTTGTGTACCAGGCCGCAGTGGGGGAAAAACAGACAAAATCCCTGCCCTTGCTGGGCTCGCACCCGCCTCGGACTCCGGGTTCCCTTTTCGGCGCTCCCCTGCCCGCGCTCCTGGTTCTTTGCCTAGGTTTTTGCTTCTCTCCCCCACCTTCTCTGGGCCCAAACTCTCAATTTCCTCGCCTAGCTTCCTCGATTCAGCTTGCCGTCTCCCATCTGGGCCTTCCTAATCGGTCCCGCCATCACCCGCTTCCTCCGAGCCCACAGGAGTCACCAGCCTCACCTTCGGCCACTTGGGAGTCCACGCCTGCGCATTTCGGCGCGGCTGTACCTCCCAGGTACCTGCGCGGCACGTTTCTCAGGACCACCGGCAACACGCGCGCCTTCTGGACATCCGGGCGTTTCCGGCCTTGGACTCCATTTCCCATAGGCCCCCGGGAGGCCTTCTCCAGTTCCCCACTTTAAAGTTCTCAAGGTTGCCTGACTGAGAGATGAATCAAGTCTCTATGCGTGAGGCGCTGAGGCTGAGAAGTTCTGAGCTTCCCCAGCGCGTACAGAACGTGCAGAGCCTGTAGCTCAGGCCTGTGTGTGCGCGTGTACGTGCGTGTGAACGTTTTTTTTTTTTTTTTTTTGAGACAGAGCCTCAAGCTGTCGCCCTGGATAGAGTGCTGTGACATCACAGCTCACAGCAACCTCCAATTCCTGGGCTCAAGCGAGTCTCCTGCCTCCGCCTCCCAAGTACCTGGGACTATAGGCGCCCGCCACAACGCCTGGCCATTTTTTGGTTGCAGCCGTCATTGTTGTTTGGCGGGCCCGGGCTGGATTCGAACCCGCCAGCTCAGGTGTATGTGACTGGCGCCTTAGCCTGCTGAGCCACAGGCGCCGAGCCGCTGATTCTATTTTTTTAAAGGTAAGTAAGTCTATGCACAGGAGGGTAAAAGGATTTACAATAAAATGCTCATAGTGGACAATTGTTTTAGGTTTCTCTGTTTATTTTTTCTTTATTATTATTATTATTTTTGAGACAGAGTCTCACTATGTCGCCCTCAGTAGAGTGCTGTAGTGTCACAGCTCACAGCAACTTCAAACTCTTGGGCTTAAGCGATTCTCTTGCCGCAGCCTCACAAGTAGCTGGGACTACAGGCGTCCGCCACGACGCCTGGCTATTTTTTTGTTGTAGTTGTCATTGCTGTTTGGCAGGCCCCAGCCGGGTTTGAACCTGCCAGCCTCGGTGTATGTTGCTGGCGCCCTAACTGCTGAGCTATGGGCACCGCGCTGTCTTTTTCTTTTTTTTAATTGACGATAACTATATATTTACGGAGTGCAATGTGATGTTTCCATACATGTATACATTGTAGAATGATAATATCAAGATAATTTTTGATATTCTTCACTTCACATATTTACCGTTTCTTTGTGGTAAGAACATTTAAAATCCTCTATTTAGCGGCCAGGCGCGGTGGCTCACGCCTGTAATCCTAGCACTCTGGGAGGCTGAGGCGGGTGGATTTCTTGAAGCCCCCTCTGTACTAAAAATAGAAAAATTGGGGCAGCGCTTGTAGCTCAGTGGGTAGGGCACCGGCCCCCTATATCGAGGGTGGCTAGCTAAAACAGCAGTGGCAACTGCAACAGAAATAGCTGGGCATTGTGGCGGGTGCCTGTAGTCTCAGGTACTTGGGAGGCTGAGGCAAGAGAATCACTTTAGCCCAAGAGTTGGAGGTTGCTGTGAGTTGTGACGCCACAGCACTCTCCTGAGGAGGACAAAGTGAGACTCTGTCTCCAAAAAAAAAAAAAGAAAGAAAGAAAAACTGAGGCAAGAGGATTTCTTGAGCCCGAGTTGGAGGTTGCTGTGAGCTATTGCGCCATGCCACCGCACTCTACCCAGGACAGATTTAGACTCTGTCTCAAAAAAAAGGGGGGGGCGGCGCCTGTAGCTCAAGGAGTAGGGCGCCGGCCCCATATACCAGAGGTGACGGGTTCAAACCCAGCCCCCGCCAAAAACTGCAAAAAAAAAAAAAAAAAGTGAGACTATCTCTACTATAAATAATTTTAAAAAATAAAAAATATATCCTGTTTAAGCTATTTTGAAATATACATTATTATTAATTATAGTTACTGTGCTATGCAGAACACCAAAACTTATTTCTCTTATATAACTGAAACTTTGTATCCATTGACCAACATTTCCCCTTTCCTATCCACCCCAGCCCTCTCTAGACTCTGGTTTACCTTTCTACTCTCTACTTCTATGAATGTGCCTTTTTAGATTCCACCTATAAGGGAGATCATACAGTATTTGTCTCTATGTGTTTGGCTTATGCCACTTAATGCCTCTAGGTTCATTTATGTTACCCCAAATGATTAGATTTCTTGGTTAGTTTTTTAAAGGCTGAATAGTTTTTCCATTGTGTGTAGATGACACCTTTTATTTTTATTTTTATTTTTTTTTTGTTTTGCAGTTCGGCCGAGGCCGGGCTTGAACCCGCCACCTTCAGTATATGGGGCTGGCGCCCTACTCGCTGAGCCACAGGAGCCGCCCCGATGACACCTTTTATAAACCCATTCATTGACTGGTGTACACTTAGCTTGTTTCCATGTTGGGGTTATTGTGAATCATGCTACAATGAACATGACAGTGCAGACATCTCTTTGACATACTGATTTTAGTTCCTTTGGATGTACATCCAGTAGTGGGATTGCTGGATCATATAGTAACCTCCACAGTTTTCCAAAATAGCTATATTAATTTACAGTGCAACCAACAGTGCGCAAGGGTTCCCTTTTTCTACTCATCCTCTCCCAACACTTTCATCTTTTTGATAACAACCAATGTAACAGGTATAAGGTGATATCTCATGGCTCACTGTGACCTCAAATTCCTGGGCTCCTTTAATCTTCCTATCTCAGCCTCTTGAGCAGCTGGGCCTATAGGTATGTGCCACCAATCCCACCTAATTTTTCTATTGTTTTGTAGACATGGGGTCTCACTCATACTTATGCTGGTATAACTCATGGTCTCAAATCAATCCTTCTGCCTTGGCCTCCCCAAGTGCCTTCCAAGAGGGACCTATGGTATAAATATATACTATGGTGACTGTGCAGAGACCAACACTGTGTGCCCAATATAGCCCCATTTTCTGGTGGCAGACTGATTGCATCAAGCTGTTTCCATCATAGAAGAAGCAATATTCTTTTCTTACTGAAATAGTCCAATCCAAGGAAGGATATGAATTTGCCTTCCTTACATGAAATGCTTCTGCCAAAACTCCCTTGAAAAGTAATCCTTGAAGTTCTGATTATTTCCTTTCCCTCAATGCACAGTATCCATGGGTCCCAGATCCTTGCAATCTCTTATGTAGTTACTACATTTAGATAACCTCACACACTATCTTTCATTCTGATTTTAACTCACATTAAGTCACATTCAAACACACACAGAATCATATCAAATCTCACAAGATCTCCTACTCAATTATAATCCTTTAAAACATACACATCAACCTCAAGCCTCAACAGTATAATCACTTGCCCTATCACTGTCATACAATTCATCCAGAGACTTGAATTCACAAACCACTTTCATATACAGTCATCCTTCCTTGGGTGTGGGGGGGGGCCATACACGTGACCTCCGTGAGGGATTTGTTCCAGGACACCCCATGCCAAAAATCCATGCATACTTAAGACTCTTATATAAAACGGTACAGTATTTGTATGTAACCTGTGCATATCATCCTGTTTATTTATTTATTTTTTTATCCGGCCCAGGCAAGACTCAAATTCACCACCCCTGGTATGCAGGGCTAACCACTGACCTACAGCAGCCAGCTCTTCTGGATACTTTATTTATTTATTTATTTATTCATTATAATTTTTCAGTTTTTATTTTATTTTATTTTTTTAATTTAATGTATTTATTATTATTATTTATTTTTTTTTTTTTGCAGTTTTTGGCCAGGGCGGGTTTGAACCCACCACCTCCAGTATATGGGGCGGGTGCCCTACTCCTTTGAGCCACAGGTGCCGCACTCTTCTGGACACTTTAAATATAGATTACCTAATACAATGTAAATACTATGTAAATAGTTGTAAAACCTGTATTTAGAAAATAGTGACAAGAAAAAGGTTTGTATAAGTTAAAAAGGTGTAGTCACAATCATTTTTTTAAAACTGCTATATTTTGGGGCAGTGCCTGTGGCTCAAAGGAGTAGGGCACCGGTCCCATATACTAGAGGTAGTGGGTTCAAACCCAGCCCCAGCAAAAAACTGCAGGAAAAAAAAGCCATATATATGTGTATATATATGTATATGTATACATATATATGTAGCTATATGTATTTTGCGGGGGGGTGGGCAGCTTTTGGCCGGGAGCTGGGTTTGAACCCACCACCTCCGGTATATGGGGCCGGCGCCTTACTCCTTGAGCCACAGGTGCTGCCCCCCCCAAAAAGCTATATTTTTAATTGGAATTGGTTGAATCCATACAGTGGGAACCTACAGATACAAGGGCCAACTGTACTTCACTCATTTCACTCCACGTCCTCTCCCAGTGGCAGTCTGAAGTGCAAACCATCTCACACATATTGACAGACACTGCAGAATCGCTTTTCTAAAACAGAAGCAAAATTTCCTCATATTACACTTACTGATAAGAGTTACTGGTCTCTCAGTAAGATTAAAAAATCTTTTACCTGCTCGGTGCCTGTGGCTCAACGTCCTAAGGCGCCAGCCACGTACACGTGAGCTGGAGGGTTCGAATCCAGCCCAGGCCCGCCAAACAACAATATTGGCTACAACCAAAAAATGGCCAGGCGTTGTGATGGGCGCCTGTAGTCTCAAGCTACTTGGGAGGTGGAGGCAGGACCCCGCTTGAGCCAAGGAAGTGGAGGTTGCTGTGAGCTGTTATGCCAGGGCGACAGCTTGAGGCTCTGTCTAAAAAAAAAAAAAAAAACGTTTACCAGCAAGGTTAAAGAATCTTTTACCAGTGGTCTGACCTTCTGGCAGAAAATGGGTACTAGCTTCCATCACACTCAGTCAGCTCTGGTCTCTTGCATTCAATCACACAATGATACACCTCTCACTGCTCCTGTGCACACAGCTATGGTTCAGGACGATGTCGCCCTACCCCAGGTGTCTGTGATTCATCCATCTCAGTTCTTCCTGGTCCCGACCAGCTTTCTCCTTTCTTCTGGGCCTCCACAGCCACCTCATTTGGTAGTCACAGGTGGACACAGAACAAATACCCCACAAAGAAACTTACAAGGTCACGCCGGACTCACGCCTGTAATCCCAGCACTCCGGGAGCCAGAGGCAGGTGCTTCAACTTGAGCAAGAGCAAGAACCGATCTCGACTGAAAATAGAAAACAAGCTGGGCCTGGTGGCGGGCGGATGTAGTCTCAGCTACTCAGGAGGCTGAGGCAGGAGGATCGCTTGAGCTCAAGAGTTGGAGACTGATGTGAGTTAGGCTGACGCCATGGCCCTCGACCCGGGGCGACCGAGTCCAACTCTGTCTCAATGAATCAAAACAAAGTTATAAGGTTACTAAGTGTATGACCTCTCTCCCCGCAAACGTGCGTAATGAGTTTTTTTTTTTTTTTTTTTGAGACAGAGCCTCAAGCTGTCACCCTGGACAGAGTGCTGTAGCATCACAGCTCACAGCAACCTCCAATTCTTGGGCTCAAGGGAGTCTCTTGCCTCTGCCTCCCAAGTAGCTGGGACTACAGGCGCCCGCCACAACGCCTGGCCATTTTTTGGTTGCAGCTGTTGTTTACCGGGCCCGGGCTGGATTCGAACCCGCCAGCTCAGGTGTATGTGGCTGGCGCCTTAGGCCGTTGAGCCACAGGCGCCGAGCCGTGCGTAATGAGTTTCAAACGGCCACATCACACACATCACAATCACCGCACCAGAGGCCGAGTGACGCACGCGGCCGTACCGCACAGCCACGCCCTCGAACTTGCTCCGAACCGTTTCACACGCAAACCTCCTCACACATGATCCATCCCCTCACCGTGGGTTTCACATACAACCCTCCCCGTCTCAACGGGAATTACCTTTGGACAAGTGTCGGGTTTCACAACAAAAAACACATCTCACACCCACAACCTCATAAAGGGAGACCAGATCCCTCCGCACCAGCCTACAACAATTCTTATGGTCACCGCACGCGGTGGCTCCTTTGATGAGATCCGGACAGCCACTGAGCTAATTCCAAAATCCGGCCTCAGAGAGACCAGAAACCGACCCCAGCACGTGGTTAGCGCGGCGCCAGCCAGGAGCGAAACTGCGCCAGCGCAGCCCGAAGCCCGGCGGGAGCCTTGCCAGCTGAGCGCCCCGCCTCCTCCGGCTCGGACTACGTTTCCCAGAGGACACCGCGGGCAAAGCTACTTCCGGTAGAAGCATCAGTTGTGGGACTGAGGCAGGTGAGAAGGCGGCGAGTGTTGGACCTATGGCCTGGCCGGGAATCCCAATCCAAACTTGGATCGAAGCCCTTCCTGAGGATGCGGAAGGTACCTGGAACGCCAGAGCCGAGGAAGAGGAATGTCTGTCGTTTTAGGCCCAGGGAGGGGCGGGTTATCTTTGGGCTGTGTGCTCCTGCGGCTAGATACGTGGTTGTGCTTTTGTGACAGTGGGGTTATGTGCGCGGTCATTCGTGTGACTGGAGTATATATGTGACCTTGACCATGCTTATGGGTGGCTATTTGTGTAAGACCCATTTATTTATATGACAGCAAAGCACATTTGCACAGACCGTTATACTCAGGCTCACACGATCGAGCAGTCTTGATACCCTTGAATGGTCAGCTGTACACTTACACAACACAAAGCCAAAAGCACATTGTCTGCCCCACATTTGTCATCATCACAAGCCTCAGAAAAAGCCGTATATATAGTATGCTTATGTATTTAATGCGTTTTGATGTTCTTTTCAAAGATTAGGCTACAAAAGGCATTGTTTTGTAATTCTTTATTAAAAGATATTTAGGTCTTTTTTTTCTATATTCAAGGAATAACTTAGGAAGATTTCCCAGGAGGCTTGCAGTTGTGATTCTTCTTTAATTCTTACGGCACTATGCTTCAAACTAAAGGTTCCATAATTCATTTTGGTCTAGAAAATTTTGTTCTGTTTATTTTCTTCCATCTGTGTTGTTTTAGCCTCTATTTTTGAAATTCCAGCTACACATATATTGAATCTTTCTATTTCTCTGAACTTTTCTTCTCTTGATGTCTATTTCCATTCCTTTTTCCTCTTAATGCAGTGAGAATTTGCTCAGGGCAGTTAATGAGCAGATTGGTCAGATCCATTTAATAATAGTATTGGAACACTGGGTTGGCCTAACTAAATCCTTTCTGTTGAAGAGCCTGAGTCCTGTTTTCTTGAATCTATCCTGCTATAGCTGGGTTCCCTCATGGTTTTGAGTAAAGCTGGGATTGGCCCAAAATTCCTCTAATCGTTTATATATGTGTGTATGGGGGTGGGAGTAAAAGACATGAAGAGGGAAGGAAAATGTCATTCTAACTTAATATTTTTGGAGTTCAGAGGCAATCATCTCCTGTCCTTTTTTTTTTATTCCCCTCCTGCCTCACCCAGCAACACCTTCTTTGGACTAAGTTTCTTCTACAGAGGTATAAGGAAGAGGATTAATTAATAAGTTCAATTCTAAAATAAGCCATGGCCCATGTAAGTTGGAGTTTTTTTGTCCTAATTGAAGTAGTTCCTTTTTTTTTTTTCTATAGGTCATATGAATGTTTGCATTCTTTACCTTGACATTGTTACCTGCATGAGAATTATACACTAAGTGATAGTGCCAGAAGTTCAGGGCCTTTGTTTTTTGCTCCTCTTTTCTCCATCCAGTGTTCATGTACTTGTTGACTGCATCATTCTTCATCTCCTTTATGCTAAATCCCCTACCAAGAATAATGAAAGAACAGAAACAGTATTCTTTTGAGGAAAATATTATTGTTTTTCTTGTTAGAACTTTGATTTGATGAGATGGCATAACAAATAATTTATTTGAGTACCTAATATGTGATAGCCATTTTTCTAGGTAACTAGGAATAAATCAGTTGGGGAAAAATCACATACACATAGATCTTCACACGGGGAGCTTGTCTTGTAGTAAGAGAGTCAGAAAATAACTTATGTAATATAAGACTTAAGACACACATATAGGCTTGGTGCCTGTAGCTCATTTTTTTGGTCAGTTGTCATTGTTTAGCAGGCCAGGCCAGTCTTGAACCCACCAGCCTCAATGTAGGGTATAAGCCACATACATAGAGGCTGGTGGGTTCAAGCCCAGCCTGGCCTGCTAAAGAATGACAACTGACCAAAAAAATAGCTGGGTATTGTGGCCGGTGCCTGTAATTCCAGCTACTTGGGAGACTGAGGCAAGAGAATCACTTAAGCCCAACAGTTTGAGGTTGCTGTGAGCTGTGATGCCCACAGCACTCTACTGAGAATGATGTAATGAGACTCTGTCTCAAAAAATTAATAAATAAATAAATGACATACATAGATATACATGGAGCAAGTAAGTGAGCAAGATAGAATTAACAAAATAATTACATGCTAAAACTGAGACCAGACAGCAATTACATCTTATCAATAAACACATATGGGCTTTAGCTCACCTATTAAAAGAAAAATATTGAATCACAAAGAAAAACCCAACTCTCTGATCTATAAATCAGACAACTAAGTGATTCAGAAAGGTTAATAAAAGGATGGATAGAATATCAAGGCAAAAAGAAATTAAAAGAAAACAGACAAAGATTCAATCAAGTGTCCATTTCTAGGTCTAATTAAATAATCCATGATAAATACAAAAATGAAATGATATGTGCCTATATAAAAATAAAGAAAGCAGAAGCCATAGATATGGCAAGAACTTTTTTTTTATTTTAATTTAATTTAATTTTTTTTTTTTGAGACAGAGCCTCAAGCTGTCACCCTGGATAGAGTGCAGTGGCATCACAGCTCACAGCAACCTCCAATTCCTGGGCTCAAGCGAGTCTCTTGCCTCCGCCTCCCAAGTAGCTGGGACCACAGGCGCCCG
>CAUYON010203815.1:0-57705 GCA_963573935.1 Arctocebus calabarensis | reverse complement strand
TGAAGACATTGATATTCTACATTTAATAAGTTTCACCAGTACCCTTCTAAGATGTACCGTAGGTGTGATCCTACCAATTGCTCTCCCTCCACCCATCCTACCCTTTCCCCTCCCTTCCCTTTCCCCTTTCCCTGTATTCCTATGCTATAATTGGGTTTTAGCCTTCATATGAAAGAAAAAGTATCCAATGTACTCAGCCCTAATATGAAGCTAATTTATAGCTTTCATATGAAGGCTAAAACCCAATTATAGCATGAGAATATGGGGAAAAGGGCAAGGGAGGGGAGGGGAGGGGGGAGGGTAGGTGGAGGGAGGGCAATTGGTAGGATCACACCTACGGTACATCTTAGAAGGGTACTGGTGAAACTTATTAAATGTAGAATATCAATGTCTTCATATAGTGATAAAGTTCGACCAAAATATTTCAGATTATATATGAAGTCAGCACATTGCGCCCCATGATTGTACTAATGTACACAATTATGATATAATAAAATTATTACCAAAAAAATCACTCTTTTATGGGTTGGTTTTAATCACTTGTCTATATGAAGAAAACTGACTTCCCACCTCAAAGCAAGATTGGCGTTGGCACTTTTGATGGGCTTGACAGATTGGCTGTCTAAGAGCAGAGGAACAGTTGGGCTAGATTGAAAGAGGTGAACAATCAGCAGTGAAATACCCGGATGAGACCAAATGGAGCATCACAAAAGCAAGTTTTCTTCAGGTGGCATCACTATCTGAAATGACTGTGTGTGTGTATGGGAGGTGGATCAGGCAGTCCCCAAAGAGGGTGTCACCAGAGTCCAGAAGTGCTGGGAGACTCTCAGGGTCAGGCAAGTCTGTAGTCCCCACTACTGGGCCATCTCTCCATTCCTAGGCAGTGACTGGGGGCACCAGGACTAAGAAATCCTTGTCTTTCCCCTGCTAGAAGAGGGGCATGGCAAGGGTTGGGCAATCCCGGTTTCAGATCATGATGCTGGCTGTAGGTGCTAATTGCAGGGCCCAGAAGCTGGAGAACAAACCCAGTGGTTGGCTATCTTGTAACTCCACAGAAACTCAGATGCTGGGGGCTCATCCCAGGTATATCAAATACTGTGTCAAATATTGAGGTTGTATCAAACATAGCTAGGATCCCAACTTTAATGAGACTGAAGCTCCAGATGTGATTGGGAGCTAGATGAGACACTCATACATATAAGGCTTTGTGTGTAAGCTTTGAAATAGAATGTACCCGAGTTCAAATCCTAACTTTATCCTTTCCTAGCTCTATGACCTTGGGCAAATCATTTGATTTCTCTAATTATTCTTTCATCCGTAAACTGTGGACTGTATGTATCCCTTAGGGTAGTTGTGAGAATTAAGTAATATAAGCTATGTAAAGCACTTAGGGAGCCTGCACTTAAAATAATGACCTTAATAAATGGTAGCAAAGATCTATCATAGAGTCCCACAAAAGCAGCAAGAACAAAACAACCAAGCTGGGCTTAGAAAGGCTGAAATTTGGGCTCTTGTGAGGCTTAAATTACAAAGCCTGTGTTTTGCTGTCACCAGGGGGTCAGGGATACCTTGGTTATGCATGCTGGCTTCACCAGCTGGGCTTTCCACAGACATGGTTCACTGTGAGGCTGGGCACATACTTTCCCCCTAGTAGGTGTCTTTAAATTGGAAAGTAGGACTATTAATTCAGCCTACATCTTGGCCACTCAGCTTCTTTGTTACTTTCCACTTCACAGCTCCAGGGCCCGCACTTTCTCTTGGCAGCCTGCAACGTAATTAGTTAGCACAGGTTGTCTTCTAACGCATATGTAACTAGAAGCACAAAGATCCATAATGTGGTAGGAAGGGGCTTTTCCTCTACTGGCACTCAGATTCTAGTGGCTGGGAGGTCAAACATAAATTGCTGTGAAGTCCGAAGGGCTACCCGTGCCTTGGAAAGGGGTTACCCTTCACTTTGAGGACAAGCAGGATGAATTATGGGAGGGAAGGGACTTCTTCAAGAAGCTTGATTTTTAAGGACCTTGTTCAAAAAGTTACTGGAAGGGCAGATACCCTACTAAAGCCAGCAAAAGATTAACTAGTGAGCAGTCATGGTAGAGGAGAGTTTTGGTTCTCTGCTTGGGGAAGACGGACTGTAGTCAAGTGAGCAGACCTGTTCTCCTGCTTCCATTGTTTCCAGCCAAGAGAATGCACTTCAAATTGGGAAATGCAAAGCCAATTATTCATATAGGAACCAATGGCCAAGAAAAATGAGGAGAGAGTAAAAGCCCTAAATGACTTCCACAGTCATAGTCATGTAATTGCTGTTGATTGTTTACCTGTTGTGTGCCTTAGGGACTTTGTATGCATTTTCTCTCTGTGAGGCTGGTGTTGTTAGCCTGATTTTACATGTGAGTCCACAAGGCAAAGAGATTAAGCATGCTGGGTTATTAGAGCTAGGAGAATCAGAATCCAGATCCCAAGGTTGTATCCACCTCCTCATACTGCTGTGAGAAAGGCTCTGCCTCTCAGGCCAGAAGGAATTACATCCCAGAAACTTGCCTATGTGGGCACAGAGAAACCACCAAGGAATCATAGAGTGAGGATGGGAAAGTGCCTAAAACCTGAAAAGGTGGATTTGGGCAAATTCTGGAAACTAAGGATTTGCAAACTTGATCTTATTACCTTGCAAAATCCTAGATTTTTTGGAGGGGGGAGGGTAAGACAGAAGATCATTTTGTCACCCTCGGTAGAGTGTTGTGGTATTTTGGCTCACAGCAACCTCAAACTCTAGAGCTCAAGAGATCCTCTGGCCTCAGCCTCTCAAGTAGGGACTGCAGGTGCCTGCCACAACACCCAGCTATTTTTAGAGATATGGGGTCTTGCTGTTGTTCAGGCTGGCCTTGAACTCCTGAGGGCAGGCAATCCTGGCTTCAGCCTCCCAGAGTCAAAATTCGAGATTCTTAACTTTTGTACTAACTGACTCTGTTGTTAGTACAAAAATCACATAATACCTCTAGACTTCAGTTTCTTTGTCTATAAATTATGTGCATATGTTACATCAGATCCTTCCAGTTCAAAGTATTTTATCCTAATAAGTTTCCTTTAATATGTTTTGACAGTGCCAGTGTTTTGGTCACATCACCACCAGATAACTCGTTTTGACTTGGTATCAAATGCCCCATCTTTTCTTCAAAGGCTAAAGGATCACTAAGATGAAGTTTGAAGTAAAACAGCTGTAGGTTCAAATCTTACCCCTTCTCCCTACTACTTAGATAACTTTAAGCAAATTATATAGGTCTTCTCTGCCTTAATTTCTCCTATGTAAAATGCTAATCTTTCACATACTTAACATTTACTTCATAGTGTTGTTTTAGGATTAAATGAAATCATATGTATAAAACATTTAGTTCAGTGCTTAGAATATGGAATGTAACAAGTACCAAGTGAATGCTAGTTTCCATATTTCATTGACTATAAGATGCCCCCCCCCATTTTGTCATCTTTGAAATCAGGATGCATCTTATATTACAATTTATGGTATATGGTAGTTTAATTGGTAGCAGTTTCTTTCTGTTTTAATGACACGTAAATTAATGATGCATTTTGCAATTCATTAAACATGGTATTTACCCAGCATGATTCTCATCCCTGAGGTTCTCATTTCTTTGAGCGGTTCCCTTCTTTAACTTCTAGTAGGCTATTATCTCTTCTACAGCAAAGCAGAATTAGGGAATGGAACAGCTGGGGAGGTGACAACCTTAGCCACCACCTTGTCTGGCTCGTTTATTTTACTGGCATTCAAAATGGAAGGTCAGAAAAGGGCAAACAAACAAACATGAAACGCAAGGGGGAACTCAGGCCTTCAGATTCCTAGTCTAGTGCTCTTTCCCAGCTCAGCAATGTGATTAGCATGGAACAATACCACAACTGTGATTCAGTTGTTTTATACATGCTGGAGACCCTGTTGGATGGTGAATAAATCCAAATCTATGTGTAGATTTTGGTGGAAAGATTTTAGAACCCCAAAGCTGAAAGGAATAGATTTTGACTACTTTTCCAATTTGCATAAATACAGAATCATAAAATTTTAGAGTTGGAGGGTTTTTTTTTTCCCCCTTGTGGGAACTATAATGTTCTCACCTTTGCAGCAGTCTGAATTTGCAAGGCATGGTTTCTGGAAACAGCCTATTTCCTCCCGGTTGTTATGTCTACCATTACCGGAGCTGACAGCATGTGGATGACTGTGTCTTAAATTGTGAATGGTTTCTGCAATTTGGCTGCTCCCGGGTTTGTACAGCTGAGTCTAGTGGCAGATCAATCACACAGTTCAGACACTTCATTGATTCATCCATTCACTCCATCACTTAGCACTTTCTGGACACTGGCCATCTTCCAGTCACAAAGTACACACAAAACGTGAGCTAATTCTCTCAGTAGGCTTATGGTGTTCCTTACATTTTGCAGATGGAAAAACTGAGGAACAGTGATGCTGAGTTACCTTTTTTTGAGTTGGACATTGATGAATCTTCCAGGTATTAAATAGAGGCATTCTGAAACAGGACAGAACTTTTTTGCTATCAGAAAAATGTCTGAAAATTGAAATAGCAATACGGATTGTTTTATAGTACAATATGTAAACAAATACAAGAGCTATGTCCATAGTATATAAAAAGTAACAGAATGTTCATCGTAGATTCTATTAGCTCTAAACATTTATTGTTGTCAGTAACCCCTAACTAAGCCATTAGAAGTCAGAGTGATTCTTTTCCTTGTCTTATGTATCGTTAGAACTTTCAGGGGCTGAAGATATCCAAGGAGCCTGGTCTTTTTCTGGCCTCTGTTAGCAGTTATTAATAATTTCTCTGTGCTTGCTCTCATGTTAATGATCCTTTATATTAGAAAGAATATCTTTATTGGAGACTTTATATCCAGTAATTTTGAAAACTCATTTTTATTGGCAGAAATGTTCATAATCAGACTATTATTCAACATTCTATTCTTAATAGAGCAGAACAAAGCAAATCTGTTTTCAGAGGGTTTCTTCCTCAATAGTAATGTTCACCCTAACTTTTGGGTGAACATTACCTTGCCCACTGTGTATCAGGCCCGATCAGGGCCATCAGGCAGGCTGGCCCCTTGCTGTAGCACAGCAGCCTTAGGTTGATAGAGGGACACCATGGGGCAAGCATAGGCGCAAGTTTTTGGGTTTTCTTCAGAAAATGTCAGGTCTTCTAGTTTTGCAAAGACTTTATTCCCGTAAGGAACCTGCAGATTTTCCTTCTCATCTGGCTTCTCTGCCTTTTGGCACAGCTACCTCCCAAAGAGCTCAGCACTCAGTGATAGACACCTCTGATTTCCATTGGGAAATTTGATTAGGTTTTAAAAATAAATAATTATACTTAAAAAAAAAAAGAGGTGAGGAGAAAGAGTCACTTGTTTCTTTCCTAAGCCATGTGCTTAGACCATCTCTGTGGCTCCCCTGAAGGCAGATCTATGTCTCATGGGCCCTTGCTGGCTGAGCCCCTTACTGATTACATCACAGACTTTTCTTTCATACACTCTGTCGGTTATGGAGCATGGAGAACCTTCCTGGTATATCCCAAGGGAGTATGTGACACAAACCTGCCCTCAGGGAACTTAACCATTTGTAGGAAATGTATCCTGTGGTCAGCAGAACTTGCTGTGATATTGGGAATGTTCTCTATCTTTGCTGATACAATAGCTACTGACTACTTTAAATGTGACTAATTTGACTGAGGAACTGAATTTTAAATTTTATTTAATCCTAATTGATTGAAATGTAAAAAGCCATGCATAGATAGAGTCATAGTAGTCAGCAGAGCTACAAACCATCATCAGCCCATCCTTGCATCTTAATACTGTGCATCTGTAGAACTACCAGTCCTTACATTTTAATATGTGTGCACATGGAGGGGGGTATTCTTTAGGCCATGTGAGATTGGAGTGTTAGACTCAGTTGTGACTTTGAGCCCTTTCCTCTCACTAGATCTCCATTTTTCTTTTGTAAATGAAGGATTGGATGCTTCATAAGGATTTTTTCACTCCAACATTCTATTTGGTTTTGTCTCTAGCCCCAATGGGGCCCTCCAGGATAGGGGCATGTTTTGTCATAGTCCAGTGCTCTGAGGAGAGGGATGATCATTGCCTCTGCTCAACTCATTGACTGGGCAGTTTGCAAAGCCACTGGGCACATTTAGGAGTTTTTTTCTTAATGAAGGTAGTTGGAGAAAGTGATGAGAGGAGATTGAAGCTCTCTTGGAGTCTGGAGAAGATGTGGATGGTGGAGACCCTGGTCCCAATCCTGGATGGCAATCCATCTTTTTTATGTATTATAGGGGTTACAAGGATGCATTCCATTTTCAAAAGCGAAAGCAGTCGGTAGAAATGGCAGGACTCTTTTGGGGTTGGCATTTCATGAAGTACTGAGAGTGTCTTCCAAGGTTTGATTCATCTGAGTGCTTTAGTGGGTATGCTGAGACAATTACACACTTAGGAATTCAGGGAAGTTCCTTGGTTATTTTAACGTGGACTTTAGCCACTTTGTGAATCATGCTTCTTTGTTCCCTGAATGGGAATGGGAACATAGCCATATAATTACCCAGCATCTAGCCCCATACGTGCCCTGCAGATAATACTTATCGAGAGTTGAGAGTCACAACAGCACATTTATGTCTGATGTACCTGAGGCCTACCTCTCTCCCAAGGTTGACTGCAGTTTGAGTACAAGGGCCTTAGCTAGAACTTAAAAGCACAAGAGTGCTCTATAAGACCAGAAAGGCATAAAATCCATAATTCTTTCCCCAAAAGAATGTTGTACAAGACATTATAGCTAATACCTTACTTTTGCATGGGGCATTGCAGTTTTCAAACTGCTTTATCTGGGGTTTATTTAGTCCTTACTGAGGTATCATTGGAATATCTACTTTCGGAAATTGAGGTCAGAGAAGATGAGGGGCCTACCTGAAGTTGGTAAACTGATATGAGCTGAACCAGATCATCACAAGTCTGGTGTTCTTACTGTCAGTCCCATGGGGCCCAGAAGCTCTATGAGGGGCACAGTTAAGAAGTGTTGGTAGAGGATGTGTCTCTAAGAGGTAAGAGCCTCTTAATGTAGTGGATGAGGACTGCAACTAAAGTTTATCTAGACTATGGGGAATAATGAGATGGTGGGCTGGGGTGACTGAGATCACTTCTCACCAGTGTGCTGGTAGAGGGTAGCTACTAAGTGCCTTCACCCAAGTCCATGGTCTACAGCCCTTACCTGTGAGCCAGCATAGGGTAGGGAAAGGAACCAGCTTCAGAGGAATGTTCTTTTTCTGTGGTGCTTCTATTGGCTGAAAAGCACAGGGCTGTCTTTGGGCAATAGAAACTATATGACTCTTGTGCTTGTTTTGGGAGTGATTCCTGGAGAAAGGGATACTGACAGCCCAGGTCACATCCTTCCTAGAGTCCTGATTCTTATTCTGGGGATTAACCTCCAAGAGCAAATTACAGAACATACAGATACACAGAAGGACAGACAAAGAAGAAGAAGGGCCTGTAGATGAAGAGAACAAAGAGGCTGAGGACTGTACAATCCAGAAAAGAGAAAACAGAGTAATGGTTTAATACAGATTTAAATTTTCATATATTCTTCATATGCTTTTACAACATTAATTTGGAAACATATTCATTGTAGAAAGTTCAAAAACTATAGAAAATTTTAAAGAAGGAAATAAAGCATCCCCGTAATCCCATAATCTAGCAATATGTTATGTACAAATTTGAGATTGCTTCAAATCACTGTTTCAAAAGGTTAAAAAAAGTCTCAGCAATTTCATATGGTTTAACCTAACATATAGTACATCGTCAGTGTCCTAATTATTACTTTACATATTGTGAACATTCCTCCATGAAATTAAAAATTACTTAAAAATAAAAATTAGAATGGCTAATTGATATTCTATTTATAATTATCTCAAGTTTAACTATTCCCCTTCCATTGGATATTTACAGTGTTTGCCATTTGGGGTCACAATAAAATGTGCTGCATGACACCTCCTATCTTTAGATATGTGTCCTTGTTTTCCCTTTCTTCCTTCGGATGGACATCCAGAGAGGAGTCACTAGGTCATTAGTTGTACACAATATTATTACTGTGGTTCACATTACCAACTTGCTTTCTGGAAAAGGTACCAATTTTACTTGTGATAACAGGAGAAGGGGCAGGGAGCACTGAACTCTTTCTCCCACTGATGATGATTGCCTTTTGAAAATCTTTGCAAATTTAATCAATGTTAAAACATCTTGTCATTTAGTTTGCACTAATAATCTAATTAGGTTGACTGCTGTTATATTTATTATTCATTTTTCCTTCCTTTTTGAAATGTGTATTGATGTTCTTTGCCTGTTTTTCAAATAGGGAGTGGTAGTAATCTTTTCTCTATCATATTTGTTGTAAATGTGTTTCTCAGCTTCTCATTTGCCTTTTTAATTTTGTTTTTAATCTGATGTATAAGTTTTACATAGACAAAACCCATAAATATTTTCTGTTCTGATATTGTTAAAAGCTTTTGTGCCTAAAGAGCTCTTTCTTATTCAATGATCAGTTAAATAATCACCCAGACGGGAACACTTTTACACTGCTAACAGAACTGCAAACTAGTTCAACTCTTTTGGAAGGAAGTCTGAAGAATCCTCAAAGAACTCAAACTAGACCTCCCACTTGATCGTGCAGTCCCATTACTAGGCATCTATCCAGAAGAAAAAAAATCCTTTTATCATAAAGACATTTGCTCTAGACTGTTTATTGCAGTTCATTTAACAACTGCCAAAATGTGGAAACAACCTAAATGCCCATCAACCCAGGAGTGGATTACCAAGCTGTGGTATATGTATACCATGGAATACTATCAGCCATTAAAAGAGATGGGGACGTTACATCTTTTGTATTAACCTGGATGGAGGTGGAAAACATTCTTCTTAGTAAAGCATGATAAGAATGGAGAAGCAAGAATCCAGTGCACTCAAATTTTAATATGAAGGCAGTAGATGAGCTAATACAAGGGGTGGGATAGAGGAATGAGGTAGCAGGAAGAGAGGAGATTGGGAGGTCATGGTGTATGGCATAGTTCTTGGGGTGGGACACAGTATAAGAGGGACTTTAATAAATGCAATCAGTGTAACTTAATTGTTTGTACTGTTAATGAATATCAAACATACAAACAACAAAAAAGTTTAATTACGACAACAAAAAAGAATTTTAAAAAATCACTCACTTTTTCTTAAGGTTAAAACAATATGTTATTTTTAAAGTTTAGCTTTCTAATTTGTCTAAAATTTATTTTATTCTTCTGTTTGGTATAAAGTTGTCAGGATTAACTTCATTTTTCTTTTCTAAATATTCAGTTTTTCCAGTGCCTTTTATTGAATACTTCGTCTTTTCCTCATTGCTTTAGATCCTTCCCTTATCATATGATAAGTTTAAAAATATACTTTATCTGGGTGGTGCCTGTGGCTCAAAAGGAGTAGGGTGCTGGCCCCATATGCCAGAGGTGGTGGGTTCAAACCCAGCCCTGGCCAAAAACTGCAAAAAAAAAAAAAAAAATATATATATATATATATATATATATTCTGTATTAGGGCTGTGTTTTAGGCTGCATTCATTTGTATGTTAATTCTTACTTTCTATTCTACCTTTTAATAATTTTAGTTGCTTTTTTTTTTTTTTTTTTGAGGTTTTTGTCTGGGGGTGGGTTTGAACCCGCCACCTCCGGCATATGGGGCTGGCGCCCTACTCCTTTGAGCCACATAGTTTGTTTTTTTGTTTTTTTTTGAGGCAGAGTCTTACTCTCTCACCCTGGCTAGAGGACTGTGGTGTCATCATAGCTCACAGCAACCTCAAACTTTGGGGCTTATGTGAATCTCATGTCTCAGCCTCCTAAGTAGCTGGGACTATTACAGGCCCCCATCACAATGCCTGGCTGCTTTTCTATTTGTAGTAGAGATGGGATCTCGCTTTTGTTCAGGCTGGTCTCAAACTCCTGAGCTCAAACAATCTACCCTCCTTGGCCTCTCAGAATGCTGGATTACAGGCTTGAACCACCACAATTGGCCTAATAATTAGTTTAAAAAATATATTTTACTATCTGGTAGGGCAAGCCCACCCCATTACTCATGTTTTTCAAACAACTGTTGAATTATTTTCATTCATTTATGCTTATAGATTAAAGTCTAGTTGAATATCCCTTTGGCACATAGTAGGTACTTAGAGATTCACTCAGTAGATATAAAAACATGTTGATTTTGTTTGAATTTTATTACACTACTTAACTTCCTTTTATGTCTTGCATTTCAAAGGGATAAATCATATTTGCATACATGGCAGATCTTTAAATGACATTTGATGAAAAGTAGAGTTTTCTTGTATAGCTCATTTGGACTTTGGTTCTTTTAGTCACAAGACAACTTTATGATAAATGGTAGCCCTCTCCCTTTTTTTGCCACGATCACATCACAGAGTGAACAATTGCTCAGCATAGTTGTCCTAAACCTTAAATAAGTTTGCTTCCAAAATGCAGTTTGTGGTTGTTATCATAACCCCAACCTAATTATTAAACTTTTTAAGTATATGAATATTTTATAAAGATCCTATATACGCAGGATAAATATATAAAGGAGAGAATTTGCTCTTCTCCAATGATTAAAAAAAAAATAAGAAAAATTTGACATAGAAAAACATTATTAACAGGCCAGGCCTGGTAGCTCACACCTGTAATTGCAGCACTTTGGGAGGTTGAGACGTGAGGGTAGCCTGAAGGCAGGAGTTTGATACCAGGCTAGGCAACATAGTGAGACCTCATCTTTACAAAAAGTAAAAAAAATTTATCTGAGCATTGTGGCACACACCTATAGTCACATCTACTCAGGAGTCTAAGGCAAGAGGATCACCTGAGCCCAAGAATCTGAGGTTGCTGTGAGCTATGGTGATACCACTGTACTCTAGCTGGGGCAAGAGAGTGAGATCCTATAAAAAAAACAAAAGTAACAAGTAAAAAACAAGTAATTAAAGCCCTAATCCCATCTTCTAGAGATAACCATTGTGTATATGTATTTTTATGTATATTATGTAGTATACATTGTGTATTATGTGATTTTTAAACATACACAGATACCAGTATATATGCAGTCGAGATAAGGTGTACATACTGTCTTGCAATCTCGTTTTCCCACTTCACAATATACCATGACGTTTCCCACAGCATTTGTTATTCTTCATAGTATTACATTTAATGCACGCTTTGAGTAGATATAGCATGGCTTATTTAACCAGTTCCCTGTGGTTGAATATGTAGGTTTCTGATTTTTTGGCAGTTTAAAGCCATAATAAACCTCTTTACTTCTTCACATTATTCTAGTCTTAACATAGAAGCTGTGTTCTGAGCAGATGTGCATATTTATTCATGGATGGGGCATCCTCATGGCTCCCTGATCATGGCAGGGGCTCCATTGAGCTGGAAAAGAATAAAGAAGACTGGGTATCTTGGCCTTCTAGAGGTCTTCTGCTCAGGTTACTTATTAATTAGCATCTACAGTGTGTCAGGCCCCATGTAGAAGATACCAGTATGAACAGGGAAGAAGTAAAGAGTGTTAATCTTTACTTAGCATCAGCTGTGTGTCTGGTACTTTGAAACATAATTTTTCCCTTACTCATCACAACAGCTTATGGAGTAGATATTCTTATCTTGATGAGGAAATAAAGATCCAGAAAGTTTAAGTCATCTAAGAGCACACAGCTGATAAGCACTGGAACTAGGAGTGGCTTTCTGCCTATGTTTGACTCAGGGATGTGAGCTGCCTGTCAAGCCATGCCTGTCCTGGGAGAGCTCCCAATCTATGCTGAACATGGCATGTTGAGCAAACAGTAGCCAGGAATGCCCTACTCTGGCTGCCTGTCGAGAAACACTTGAGAGCCCCTTTCTCATCCTGCCATGACCCAGGGGATCTTGTTAAGTAAGTTTTCAATTCCCTTTGCTGGCTCTAATCTTCATCTAGATTCATGGATCCAGGAGGGGTCTTGGGTCAAATAGTCATCCCTTTGCTAGAAGAGGTTTCTTCAATTTAGAAGGCTTCCAGGAAAGGTACTGTCTAGGTGTCTGTTGAACTCCCTTTGTGTTTAACCTTAGTTCTTTCAGACCTCAGTAACTCCGAAATGAGAGAGAACCACTCTAATAAAGCTTATCCTTAGAGAACAGGCTTCTGTGCATAGCCTTCACACACCCCTTTTCTTTTATCTAAGCTAAGGAACCTAAATCAATTCATAGTTCTTTCTGTGCCAGCCCAAACACAGTATCAGGTCTCAGCTCTGTGTATAAGAAAGTGGGGCATGAGCGGTCAGAATCTGGGTGATAGGATCTGGTGGTTAGAACCCAAGGTAAATTGTAAAGTCTAAGTTTAACTTTGCCTTAGAAGAGTGGTTTTCAAACATTTAGGAAGGTATAGATCCCCTTGAAAATCTGATGAAAACTGGTCTTATACAGATTCTATCTCAGAAAAATGCATGCGTATTGACATATATGCAAAATTATTTGCATATCATTTCATGAAGTTCATGGCCCTCATCCACCACATACAATTTTTTGAGGCAAGATTTGGAGGCCTGCTTCAGTTCTCTAGATGTTCCAGGAACATATAGCTTAGTCATCCTCTGGTGAGCAGAGTTGAGGTACCTAGGCTAACCTGCAGATATCTCCTTGCTTCTCATTTTCCCCATAATTCTAGAGAAGGATTTTTAGCTTCATGAGATTTTTGGATTGTTTCCAAAAACAATTGTCTCTTGTTTCCATGTAGCATTTGACATTGTTATGCTTCTTTCTTGAGAAATAGCAGGTATCATGAGTCAGACTCTCCTGTTTGTGGCCATTTCCTAGCTTATGCTGGGTCCTGGCAATACTAGGTCCATGGGGAAAGCTTTGTTGCTTATCACTGGCAAACATCAACTTGGCTCTAAAATCCAAAATCTACTCTCTTTTGCCCCCATAGACCCACCAGAGATTCCTCAATATTCACCACTATCCTGTCCAATCCAGGACTTTGATGATGATCCCATAACCTTTTTCTTCTCTACTTACTGATTTTTCACATTTTAAACACTTTTTTAAAGCTGGAGTTTTATTATCCCTTTGGGATTATCTAAACATTTGTACCTTTATATTATATTCCTTACATAATATTGAGATTGCATGTTGATGTGTCTGGTTGTCTTATACTGGGGAGCATTTATGCTATCTCATTTCCATGGGAGCTATATGTGTTTGTGCTGGGGAGCTATATGCATAGACCTTTCTTTCTTGTTTGCAGCAATTATTTGGAAACAATATAAAGCAAGCCTTTCTACTCTCTTCAGTAATATACAGTGTAATATTTTTTCCCTCCAGTGCTTCTTCACATTTGTTTATCTTCCTGATATATCTTAATGTCTCTTTCACGTCTTTTTCATTTTCATTTGTTTCTCATATCCTGGAACTGCCTGGACAGCAGCCACTCTGAGTAGCTACTACACACTAGTTCAGGACCAAGGACAGCAGCACTCGGGTCCTTGAAGGGGGACGAGAGTATTTTTGTCCCCTGCAGTTCTGCAAACCTGATTGTTAGTCTGGGCCTAGTTGTTCCATGCCTGTGGTGGACCTTTGTCCAGTCTCTGCCCAGTGTGTCTCTGTGATGTTAATTTTACAGAATGGCCATGGTGGTGACACTGGGCAAGAGTGGCACAGTTGTGGGATCTGAAAGATTAGAGGTGGGAACACGGAGAAGCTCTGGGCTGGTGTGAGAGGGACTGCTTCAGGAACCACCTGTGAGCCTCTCCTGTCTGAGCTCTGCAGTCAGCCATTGTTGCTTTAATGACACCTACTTCTGAATTTCAGGCCATGGGGGTCAGGTGGGGTTGTTGGGAGGTAGAAGCAGAGGCCTTGGGGAGAGGCTGGGCCATCTCATGTTCAGATGCCTGCCAGTATAGTTTCCATAATGAAAGAGTCCAAAGCTGTCTTTTTATATCAGCAATTTCATCATTTTTTTTATTTTTTTATTTTTTTGAGACAGCGTGTCAAGCTGTCACCCTGAATAGAGTGCTGTGGCATCACAGCTCACAGCAACCTCCAATTCCTGGGCTCAAGCAAGTCTCTTGCCTCCGCCTCCCAAGTAGGTGGAACCACAGGTGCCCGCCACAATGCCCGGCTATCCTTTGGTTACTGCCGTCATTGTTGTTTGGAGGGCCCGGGCTGGATTTGAACCTGCCAGCTCAGGTGTTCATGGCTGGCACCTTAGCCTGTTGAGCCACAGGCGCCAAGCCAGCAATTTCATCTTTAACTAGTTTTTATGCCCTGACTAAATTAAGTACTACTGATAGTCATACTAGGGCAACAGGAGGGGGACTAAGAGTGAGTGTTCCAAGGAGCAAGCCGTATATATATGGCTATATGGGTCATTCATTGAGCACCAGCTATGTGCCATTCACTGAAGATATATTATAGGGGCTGAACTTCCCACAGGACATACTTTCTGCCTTTTAGCATCCTTGAAACTCTCTCTAAATATAGTAGTAAATATACTGCTAATGTCAATAGTTGACTCATATTCATCACTGACAGGCTAATGTTCTTTGTTACTCTGAGGGCCCCTCTAAGACCAAAGCTCACTGTAAGAAGAAAGACAATAAATCTGCCACCATCACCACTTCCCATGATGTATTAGCACTTTAAATAACCTGATCAGTTAGAAAAGAACCAGTTATATAAAAAGTGGTGGATGGATATTACCTGTTTTGAAGTGTTATGTTCTTATGTCTGAATTACACTCAGGATGTCAACTTCTCAAGGGAGGGAGGGAGGATGAGTGAGTGAGTGAGCCTGTGTGTGTCCCAGCTGAGGTCTCAACTCAAGCTAATATTAAATCTTGTGAAGAATAAACAGAAATGGTTTGCTCATTAGCTGGGCTTAGAGAGGCGTTACCCACATATTTGAAGTGCTAATTATTAGTGATCTTTAATGGAGCTAATTTAGCAATGAGAAGTGTTACAAATTTCTGCTCTTCAGAAGTAGCCCATTAGCTACGCCTTTATATCTAATATTGACTTTAGAAAGTTAATATTGAAATTGACTACAATTAGAGTTTATGTGGGAGCAAGATGAAGATGGAGTAGAAATAAGCACAAAGCAGGACTGGGGATAGAGACACAGCAGTTATTAAGCACCTTTGCTATGGAAGGCACCATGGCACTACGGATGGGAAAGAATCAGCTCTGGGTCACTCATTGAGCACCAGCTATGTGCCAGTCACTGACGATATTGACATGAGCATCAGTCCCAGCCCTCAAGGGACTCAGAGTCTAGTGAATGAGCCAGATCTGTCAGTGGACAATAGTATGACAGTGAGGGACACACCATGTGACACAAAGAGAAAGAGGAACAAGCCCATCCTTAATGGTGATGGAGCAGTTGGGGAAGGTGCTCTGGGGAAAGTATACAGCTCACTATAGTGCAGAGTAGAAAATGGTTATTTTGAGAAATGAAGTTTAAACACGTCAGAGTTGAGAGAAGGTAGACCTTGCTTCTCTCCAGTTTAAAAACTGCCCCATCTGGTTATCATCTTAGGTCCCTGACTACTGCCTCACCTTGCAAGAGGCCTGGTCAGTTTGCTTCAGAAAGCTCAGTGTTTATAAACTTACAAATGAAGAACGCTTTTTCCCCCTTTCTCCCTTTGCATTGACATTAGGTTAACAGAGGCTCCTGAATGTCCCTAGCTTAGAAGTCCCAGAGCTTGGGAGGAGAACTCTGCTACACTGTCCTTCCTACACACCTGCCACTCAGGAGGAGGGATGGTCTAGCGTTGACATTTTCAAGTGACAGTGATGAGGGACATTGCCTGTGAAAAGTTGATCCCGTTGTGAGTGATGGCTTCCCTGGTCCGGGAGAGGCATGTGGGGTTCCATGCTGTGCTGAGTACTTCTGCAGCTGCTTATTGTTCTGCTGCTGATGGAGAGCTGCCTAGTTCCCTCTCTGGCAGGTTTAATCCATCCTCTCAGGACATACTTCCTGGCTCAGGAGAGCTCCAACGAACTTATTTATAGTTGCTAATGAAATTTTTCAACAGGCAGTTTCCTCAATAGCTTATTAGTGTCTATAAAGAGGACAGAGAAACATTCATTTCCACTTCTGTGTGCATGTGTGTGCAGATGTATCTTCCTCTCCAGCTCTTTATGTCTTGCTTACCCCTTTTTCGTTTTTTTTTAAATTTCAGATTAATAGGAGGGTACAAACGATTAGGTTACAATGTTTGTGTTTGTTAGGTAAGGTCCCCATTGTAGTTGTGCCCCTTGTGCAAGAGGTGTGCCACATACCCTTACCTTGTGTCCATTAGGTGAGAGCACACTGATCCTCTCTCCTCCCCCCTCTACCTCTCTTTTCCCCAACTTGAATTAAATTGAGTTTTTCTCTTATATGGGCACGTATTAGTTTGTTTATTGGCTTCAGATTAGTATTGAATACATTGGATGCTTGCTTTTCCATTCCTGTGATACTTTATTAAGGAGAATGTTATCCAAATCTATCCAGGTTAACACAAAAGTTGTAAAGTCTTTATCTTTTTATGGCTCAATAGCATTCCACGGTTTTACTAAAAAGAATGTTTTCCAACTCTATCCATGTTAATACAAAAGGTATAAAGTCTCCATCTTTTTCTGGCTGAATAGTATTTCATGGTATACATACGCCACAGTTTATTAATCCATTCATGGCTTGATGTTACTCCTTTTTCTTATCATATTCTCCAACTCTTGCCATTTTTCTCTCCTTCTCTTGTGTCAACATAGGAAAAGAGAGGGGATGAGAGAAGGAAGGATGAGAGGAGTGAAGATCTTGCCTTTGCCCACTAGGAGGTTGCCCACCAACCCTGGGTATATTGACAGTGTCTTCTTCCATGGACTTTGCCCATCGCACAGAAGGGGCCATCACCTTAAGTCTCTTCCATTTATAATTCAGTTTCATACTGTATTTTCATGAGGTCTTATCCAAAAACTATAGCCAGCTTCTGGTCTTGTAGGTCCCAGGAGGTAACTCACAAACATCCTTCCTGCCTCTCTTGGGACTTAGGGAAAAGATCAAAAGAGACAAAATTACAGTGCCTCCTGGCTCCATATTCTACCACCAGCCACAGCAGAGGCCATTTGTCCCAACCGTCTATGTCCCCCAGGGCGGAATGTGACCTGAAGGGTGGGGCTAGAGCCTACTGGGCCCAATCTGCGCAGGAGCTAGCCTTCCTCTAGGTTCAGCTAGATTGTACCTAGCTCTGCCCCTTGCTGTAGCATGGACCCAGCTATCTGAGTCTCTGAAGGCATTTGCAGCCACAGCTTTTGTTGATGCCCTCCTGCCCTATCAAGAGTTGGATCACAGAGCCCACCACCTCGATGCTCTTCTTTCCATCACCCCAAGTCTGTCTTTCTCTGTAGTCAGTAAATTCGCTCATTTGTGACACATAGTTTTTTTTTTTGTCCCTTGGCTTGAGCTTGTGCTGCCTTGGCTTTTGCTGTTTGTCACTACTCCTTGGCTATTCTCTTATTTAAAACCTAGGTCAAAGATCATCTCCTCTGGGGAGACTAGTCTGATAGGTCACCTCCAGCTCATCACTCTTAGTCTGCCTTCTTGGTACCTGTGTGCACTCAAAGCCAGTATTTCTTGAGTCCCTTTTGTGTGACAGGCCCTGTGCTAGATGCTGGGGTAGAACAAAGAGTATACAACCTGGTCCCTACTGTCAAGGAGTCAGGAATAGTTAATAGGGAGTAAAATGAAAACCCATAAATTCCATTCAGGAGTGACAGAGTGTAAGGTACAACCAGGGACAGCTCAACTTGATGGGAAGGCCAGAGAAACAGCACAGAGGAAATGATAGATTAGGGAGAGATTTAAGAGGTAGAATCAGCAGAACTGAGCAATTGAATCGATATATGTGAAGGAGGGGGAGCCCAGGATGCTTCTCAGATTTCTGTTGGGGTAACTTAGTGGATGATGGTGCCAGGAGATAGTGGACAAAGGATGGCCAGGTTGGGGGGCAGGGTAGAAAGGTCTTCATCAAAAACCTCAGAATATTTATTTGTTTTTTCTATCAGAGGAAATGGTTCCTGAGTATTTTATTAGTCAGGAAACTCTCAGAGGGCCAAAATTGAGTTCCCTCTCCAAGGGAGGGAATTGCCTGAGATGACCACTGTGTTCTAAGATGTGGAGCTGCCCAAGTGAGGACCCCCTCCTTCCTCTGTTTTGTCCAGTATTTCCCAGGGTCGAGGGCTTTGCAATTGTAGTGGGGGTATAAGTAAGAGAAAGAGACATAAACTGACTGGCTCCTCTGTCCTACAGGGCCATCTTAGAAATGGCATCTTCGTACATGTGATCAGTGACAGTATTTATGATATTGAAAGCAGTTAGAGAAGGCAGGCATCTGAGAGTAGGGAGGAAGATCTGTTGTGAAATTAAAGTACCATATTTCCTGTGTATAATGTACACCTTTTGCCCAGATTTTTGAGGGAAAATATAAGGGTGTGCATTCTATATGAGTAGTATGGCTCGGAGGTGCAGGAGTCCAGAGAGCCTCATGGGGCCACTGCACCCTCTTGCCTGGACCTCTGGGCTCATGGGGTTCAAATCAGGGAGGAACTAGGATCTGGTGTGAGTGGGCCAGGGTAGCCTCCACTAGGGCTCTGCGATCAGAAGATAGGGTGTTGGCTGGGCTGGTGAGATGGGTCTCAGCCATGGAGGGTGAGGGCCATGACCCAAGGCCTGGCCATGCAGAGGGGACTGGGAACCCTGCACAGGCCTTAGGGATCCACCTGGTTGCCACCAGCTGAGCAGCCTCAGAAGCTCCCACCCTCCTGACCACGGAGGTAGTGCATGGCCATCTCTGCGTGGCCCCCAGTGTGGTGAAGAGGGGAGGGTTTTCTGGGAGAGAGGGAAGGGGTAGCCTTCAGAGAGTGAGTGGCTACAGGAGGGCATTGTGATCTGGAGGTTTACCAGGGAGTGTTTGCCCTCCCCAGATGCATCTTTCCTGGGATCCAGCCACTTTCTCAAGGGCAAAAAATGTAGGTGTACTTTAGACACGGAGTGTACATTGTACAAGACAAAATATGGTATCTGATACAAGAAGTGGTTTAAGCTACCAAAATTCTGAGCAGCCTGGACAGATGTTATTCATAAACATACTCTATAAACATATGAGTATTAAAAAAATAGTCATAAGACTTGGTCTAATTTTAATGCCTGAGTGAGGGAAATTATCTCCCAATAGCTTTTTTATTCTAGAGCTGAATGTTTGTAATGGTAACAGAGTAATGGCTGAATGTCTGGAATCCCAGGGCAGTGGTGAGGGGTCTTCCAATGATGGGAGCAGGAATAGTGCTGAGCAGTGCTAGATGAGATTTTGGAGGTGCTATTTATGTTACAATAAAGAATGCTTTTCTCTATCTGTGCCTCTGAGGCAACCCTGGAATGAAAAGAAAAACTTAGTACAGAGCTTCCTGAGATGTAATGTACATAGGAAGCACTCTTGAGTTTCTTACTAAAATATAGGTTCTGATCCTATAGATCAGGGGTGGAATCTGAGAGTCTGTCTTTCTAGCAAGATTCTAGGTGGTAGGTGATGCTTATTATTTTGAGCAGCAGGACTGTAGGACTCACCTTTATCAAGCCTTCCCTTTGGGCCCCCTTTGTTCCATACAGGTGGTGTCCTATCTGGTAACAGCTTGCTAGTTGCCCTGTTTGCACACTGGTCCTCCTCTGCTGAAGCCTCCCAGAGAGCAGGATCCATTTTTTATTTTTCTAAGGATCATCAAAGCCTGACATAAAGCCTAGCAAATAGTAAGTGTTCAATAAAGAATGACCTTGGGAATAAGAAAATGTTAACATTATAACCAAATGAATTCTTGGAACTCTGAGTTGCAAGCCAGATCTCTTTTGTGCAGCATGTCATTCAGTGTCTCAGTGTCATTTTGAGCAAGGCTCCTATGCTGGAACCACAGGGACAGAGTAGAAGGAGGAGGCAGGAACCTGAGCATTGGGAAATGTTCAGTCTTTCTGGTGAAACTGTTAGAATACTTACAAAGTGACTCCTAAATAAGTGCAAATGAAGGGGGTGTGACTGAGCACCAAAAGGAAACAAAGGGCAATCCAGCGTATTCTAGCAGCTGTACCTTCAAATAATAAATGCTCACTCAGTTTGTTTCTTTGCCTGTTAAAATCAGGATCACCTTCTAAAGGAGGACAGCATGCAGCACAAGTGGCTGCTATTCAGGTGGAGTAGCGGTTATGCCCCTGCCACCCTGAGGGATTCTCTGCTATTCCAGAGCCACAAAACTACAAACAGGGCCCTTGGCCCAAGGACCAGGCCTGCTGTTGACATGTGGGGCCACACAGAGGCTGTGAACCAGTGATGATGATTGACTGGCATTTCTGAACATGAGAAATGGTGACTAGGAAAATGTGAAGAGGAACAGGCATCAGCAATGAAAGCATAACACATTTGGAGGAAGGAAGAGCAAAAGTGGGCTTGGAGAAGACCCATGCTGGAAGATCCTGGGGAAATGGTGGTGGTAATTTGTACTTCCTTAATAGATGCAGAGTATTTCAACTTTGCTAATTAACAGAACAGCAGGCTTGCAATTCTGACAGCAGCAGGACGTGAATGGAGTGGAATTAGCACTGAATGTCAGCGATGTATTGTATGCCTTTGTGTGAAACACCCATATTGGGTTAGGTCCATAAGGATGCCCTCTGATTTTTTTTTTTTCTCAAAGTAAGCCCAAGAGTTTAGGAATTTTTATTTCTTCTTAGTCTTTCTGTCGAGGTAGGAAGGAGCCTACTGTTTCAATAGGCTTTCATGTTAAAGCAAGAAACTGATCTATGATTGGCCTGGAGTTTATAGTCTAATTGCGTTATTAAACATACTTTGAAAGAAATAGTAATTGCAGGGTCAGCCTGCCTCTTTTAAAGTGTGTGCACCTCACAGAAGTTCTTCCATCCCTATTGTCTCATTTTGGCAATTTGGGCCACCTGCAAAATGCAGTGAACTGCTTTGAGCATTCTGATCCCTAAACTGATCCTGGTAAAAGAATGGACTGGAGAGCCAAGAAAGGGTTGTTTTATCTTTCCAAAGTAGAGTACATCTTATTAGAGGATTTGTTCCCAGTACTTCCTTTCAAAGCACATTGATCTTAAAGGTCAATAAATATGAAGAAAAGGTTTAGAAAGTCTCAGAGTATTATAGAGTTAAGTGGTACCCTGGAGATTATCTACTCAATCATCAGTGCTTGGTGTGACAGATGAGGCCCCTGACCTCGTATAAGTCATTTTAGGAGGGGTTAACATTTCATTCATTCGTATATTCTTTCATCAAATATTTATTGAACATTTATTATAAATCTACCAAGGCATGTACCTGATAGTGAAAAGATGTTGCTGTTTCTTCAGTCCTGTTTGAGTTAGCATTCAGTGAACTTAGCCTTTATTACATAGTCCAACAGCTGGTTTCACAGGGACCCTGGGGGAATTGATACATAGGATCTTCAACCAGTGCAAATAAGTTTTATACACAGGGTCACCAGTTTATGAGCTGCTGGGCTAATTAGTTTAGCTCTACTTGGCTTTACATAATATACATATTGTTGAAAAGTTATTTGTAATTCAATTTTGGGGCAAATGGAAAATTAATTCAAGTTACTAAGAAACTTTTATTTAAAGAGACCCTGGAGCAAATCCTTTTAGAATGTGAAAAATCTTGTTGTTTTTATTGGAAATGATTATCCCCTAGTTAAGGATTTTGTAAATCTGTACACTTTAGGTTTTCATATAATGACACACAACCAGGCAGACAGCACAGCAGTGGTCTGAACTGGGTGGGAAGGACTCTGGCCTAGGAAGTTGAAGCCCTAGGAATCTTAGAACAGTCCGATCTAAGGTATTGACCTTCACTGGAGCCCATGACTGCAGGCTGCATGGACAAGACGCATGCCTTCTCTCAGTTCCTGGGCCCTGGAGGGAGAAGGAAGAAGTGGGTGGGGGATATTTGTAGCTACTTCTCCCTGTCTCCCTGTGGGAATGTGAAGGACATAGGACAAAGAAACTTTTGCTTCCATTATAGCGGGTTTGAACCCCTTCATTAAGGTGTGGGGATTGTTTGGAATAGGGCCCGCTTGTATACTTTTACACTGCAGAGGAGGAGAGCAAAAGCAGTGGAAAAAATAGGGTAGGAGGTTAGGAGAGAAGAGGGTTATGTGGACTCTTTTTATGCAGTAAAATCTCATTAGTTTGGGCCTGGCTGTTTTTGAATTTGTAAATAATATGGAAGAAGACAGGACTAAAATATAACTTTTCATATTGAATTTTCTTTTTTCTATAGAAATTAATAGAATACCTAGTGATATAGAGGAAAGTATTTGAGACTGATGTGTAGAAAGGTATATTTCACATAGGTAAATATTTTGATATGGAAGCATCATTTTACAAAAACAATTTGTGTGCTAGTTAAAGATGACACTTGTCTAGTGGATAAAGCCTAATAGGACTTCTCCTCCTGCCAAGGAAGCTGAAATACCACCTTGTTGCATGGGGATGAAAACATTCTATAGATCTATTTATAAAGTCTATATAATTTATATTGATCCTAATTAGTCTCTACTAGTGCGATTTAATTGCTTTTCTGTGTGAAAGGTAGGGTTGGAGCATAAATATCTGTAGAATCCAAGGAAAGAAAGAACAAAACAATGCCTACAGTCTTTGAAGTTAGAGCTTTCTTTTTTTAGAGTTGCTTTCTTCCTCTGTTGCTCAAGGTCTTCTCAAAGTGAGCCTTGTAGCTGGTTCTCTGTCAATTTGTAAAAAGAAGCAACTTACGAATAAAAATGCTCACTATCTTTAGTAACAAAAGAAAAGGGAGAAATAGAGGAAATGGTCAGAGATACTTTGGAGCTTTGTTTTATGTTAGGACATGACCTCTGACCATGGAAACTGACATTCTAGGGACACATCTCTTTTTCCTCTTTGGGTGAGTGTGCCACGAGCCTGTTTACCTTTCCTAAGCCAGTGATCTAAATCCTGGGTTGTTGCCAAAATTCCCTGCTGGATGTCTTGAAACAGTTGATGTTTGGAGATGGAGGGTGTGAGTGGAATGGTCCTGCTCAGCATGTTGCTCTACAGAGTGTCCGATTTAAATCTGAGTGGAGAAAGGCACCAGTGGGGGTATCCGTGATCTGCTTCTGTCTCACTGAGTTGACTTAGAACTGCTCACCGGGGCCTTGTGTGTTGTGTCCCTCATGGTAATACTTAACAGAGACCCCACGTATAGCTCCAAGGGCTGTGAGTGTGGGTGGTTCTCCCCAAGAGCCCTTGTACCATAGTACTTGGGCTAAACAATAGGGGGACAGTGGGCGTAGGCCCAGGTTTTTTTGGTGTGTGTGTATGTGTGTAAGCTGGGTCCTTCATTCCCACACATCTCACACTGGGCTGGGTTGTTCTTTGCCTCCTGAGGCTACTGTTTCTCCAGGCATATGCTTATTTTCCATTCTTTGTGAGCCCCAAGCTTTTGCTTCCAGCCCTCTCACAGGAATTCAGGTAGACCCTACAAAGGACTTTCCATCTGAGAAGCAATATTTAGGAAATAATAGTAGAGTTAAAGTAGATAGTGCAAGTCCTTCCCCGGAGACCTGTGTCTCCCCATCTCCTGTCCATTGTGAACCGAAGATGATGACATTGTGGGGGAGGAGGAAGAAGGGTAGAGAAGTTGCCGTCATCTACTTTGCTTCCATCCATGAGAGTTCTGTGACTTACTTTTGCCATTTGCAAAACAAAGACTAATAGTTACTATGCCACTTAGAAAAAAAGCAAAGAAGAATTATTTAGGGCATTGTAATCCATCTTGATATCAACTAACTACTTCAACATATATTAACTGAGTGCTGATTGTATATTAGACACTAGGGTACAAAACTGATTTTTTAAAAGCCCCTTATCTTCAAGTTACTTAACAGCAACCATTGTTGACTGCAGGAAGCATTGTATGTGTAAATGGGAGGTGACTTGACTTGGACCATTGTCTCCTTGAGAAGGACCCAGGAAGTTGTGGCCCAGTAGCCCTGTGGCCTGATATCCCGCAAAAGTGTCCTTCTGTTGTGGACTATCTGAGCTGTAGGGCCTGAATAAGGCAGAGCCTTCTGACCAGAGACAGGATTGGGAGTCTGAGGGTGGGACCCAGGGATTCTACCAGCTGGCTTCTCTCACCCGATTCTTTGTTGTGTTTTCCCATAGGATCTTTTCGGAATGATGGTTTGAAAGCTTCTGATGTCCTTCCTATCCTAAAGGAAAAAGTGGCCTTCGTGTCTGGTGAGTATTTGTGGAACTTTCCTTTATAACGGACCTAGAGAAGTTCTGTGTGTGTACACCCATTCAGATACTTCTTTACATGGTAGTAAGAGAGAAGTGGGGGTGGGAGTTACTACAATTCCTGGGGCGGCTGCTTCCTTTTGGCAGAGACAGATAGAAAGAGAAAAGAGAGCTCTGGTCTCATACTCACAAGCATGGGAAGGTTCCCTGCACATACCTGTCATCTACTTTGCACACAAATCCCACATTGTCTCACCCTCCCTGACCTGGCAGTTGCACCTCAGGCCCCTATGAGAGATGCTTCAGCTGGAAGTCTGTGCACTTGGTGTATCACTGAGGTCCCTCAGGTTTTCTTTGGGCTCATTCTCAGAGGGTCACAGAAAGGAGATTAAAACTTTTTTTTCTTGGGGAGGGGCTCCTCCTTATCTGTCTTTCCTAGCAAAGAGAACTCAAGTGAGCATTTGTATTTAGGGTGTTTTATTTTTGTTTATTTCTGAATAGTGACTTCCAAATATCTATTCCTGACTTCTCTCTCTTGCTCATCTTGCACAACTGGATCTTTTAATGTCTAATTTGAGGAGTCAGCAATCATAGCCTATGGGCCAGCTACCAGTTTTTACAAATAAAGTTTTATTGGAACACAGCCATGTATATTTATTTAGGTAGTGTATCAGTTCCCCATTGACACTGTAACAAATCACCACAGATTTGGTGGCATATAACAAGGAAAGTTTATTATTTCAGTACTGGAGGTCAGTAATCATTTTCACTGGGCTGATTGTTGGCAGGGCTGTGCTCCCCCCAGAGGCTCTAGGGAAGAATCATTCCTTGCCTCTTCCAGCTTCTGGTGGCTGCTGGTGTTCTCTGGCTGTGGCCACATCATTCTGATCTCTGCCTCCATGGTCACATTGCCTCTCCTTTTCTGTCTGTTTCAAATTTCTTTCTGCCTTTCTCTTTTAAGAATACTGTGACTACATTTAGGGTCCGCCCAGATAATCTAGGATAATCTACCCAGATCAAGATGGTAATGTTAATCACACTTGAAAAGTCTTTGCTTATTCATTGGCAGGATTATGTAGCAGCGATTTTAATCTGGGTAAAGGCATAGGGACGACAGCCTTCCAAGCCTTTGTAAGTTTGTATTCAGAATGCTTGATTGAACATATGGGAAGCACTTGTATAGAAGCCCTGGAGGCCCTTGGGCAGTGCCAAGCCTCTGACCTTTGCTAATGCCCATGGCCTGGACTCTTAAGGATATGCTCATAGTCTTCTGAAGAACACATTCAGATCTTGTCCTCTTCCCCCCCTTTCTTTTCAGCAACAGTATCTCACTATTTCCCAGGCTGGAGTACAATGGCATGATCATAGCTTACTACAGCCTCAAATGTCTGGTCTCAAGTGATCCTCCTACCTCAGACTCCCAAGTACCTAGTACTCTAGGTGCATGTCACTGTTTCTGGCTATTTTTAAAATTTTTTTTATTTTTGATAGAGATGGAGTCTTTCTTTGTTGCCCAGACTGGTCTCAAACTAACTGGCCTCAAGCAATCCTCCCACCCTGGTCTCCCAGACTGTTGGGATTATAGGCATGAGATACCACTCATGGCCTTGTCCTCCTTCTTTTTGTGGCACTTATTTAGCCTGATGTCCTGGGTATTCTACTAACCCTTTCATTCCTTTTGTGCCTGACACTTCATCCCCTCTGCAGTATCTTCCCCATACCTTCTGCTGGTTTAAGCCTCTTCTCTCCTTCCTAAGTTAGTTCCCACTTGCCTTATCCAGGAGGCCTTCCTGGATTTAATGGATAATCAGATTCCCTGTCAATTTGGAGCATATGAGTACAGGCATGGTACACTCTGACATAGGGATTCTTGCTTCATGTTTATGGTGTATTTTTTTTCCCTGTAAATTCAGCCAAAGGCCTGGGCTAGGGCCCAATCAGCCCCAGAAAAGACCTTCCCAAATGCTAGGAAGTTGTCCTAATGGAGCTCATAGAAGCATCATGCCAAGAAGGCGGTCAGGGATAAGGCGGATAGAAACTTCCCTGAGCAGGACAAAAGGATCGGGGGTGTACAGCTCACTCCCATGTACTGATGTGAGCTCAGCAGCCTGGGGTAAGCCTTATTCATCTGCACGAGTGGTGCCAGGAACTTCTGGGCTTAGGGAACATTGCTCTTTCATGCCTAGGAAGGACAGTGAGGGTGCCAGGGCGATAATGACTGGCTGCATGTAAAGAAAGAAAACAAAGAAAAAAAATACCACCCATTATATCCTGAGCTTTTAAATGATAAAACACAAAATAAAGTGGAAACAAAAACTGACTTAAGTAATGCAGTTGCATTTCTTTCTGAGAAGAAAAGCACTGTAGGGAAAGAGCAGAGAAAGAGATGGTTGGTTGCACCCGCCTTCTCCTGCTTAGCACCCTGGCTTTGGCCAGAGGAAGGAAAGTGGTGCTGCCCTGGGGAGGACCGTCAGAACCATCCAGGGCAGCCCTGAAGCTTCTGCGCGTGGGCATGTGTACATGTGTGAGACAGAGGCTGCGGCTCCCCTCTGGGGCCTTCGATGTTCCAGGCCTGTCCTGTCCTCCATCATTCACAGTGGCAGGCTTCCCTTCTGCAGTCCCACTCACAGCAGCCATTGTGCCTTTGGTTCCACCTCCTCATGCAGAGGCCACCCCAGCCCCGTTCTCTTTGGAGAGGAGAACCCTCCTTTGGCCACCTCCTGTGGATCTCTCTGCCTCCTTCTCTGCCATCCATGTTGTCTCCCACTGATCCCAGGGAAATGCTATGTCGCCATGGTACAGTCTTTTGTACTCTGGACCCACATCTCTCAAAGTGTGTTCACCGAACAGCAGTTCCACAGGATGATCCTCTACAAAGGAAAAGGGGCTCTATGCTCAACAAAGTTGGGGAATGGCCGCCTGTTGTAGCAGTTCTTCCTGGAGAGTCACTATGCCCATCAAAGCACATAAACATCTTAAGGCTTGGGGAAGTCCTGTAGTGGAGACCTTTATCTTTATTTGATGTGGCATTTTTTAAACTGTGGACTAACTTCATTCCCTTAAAAAGATTATGTGGGTGTGCAGGTACGTATATGTATCCATTGACATCTTGGAGATCTATTGTTATGTTAACTTCAACAGGAGGTTCTCATTCCTCATCTCTGCTTATTGTCCTCTATAATGTCAGCACCGTGCCAATTATCAGTCAGATCCTACAGCTTCATTGTTGCTCAGCTTCCTTGGCACCAGCGTCCTCCACCTCCCTATTGTGGTCATGTATGTCCAGGATCTTGACCCCTTGATGTGTCTGTTTGTGGCCTTATTCCCTTACATTTGGCCCTTCCTGATATCTCCTTATCACTTGGGAATGGATGGATATTAGAGGAACAAAATGTATAATCCTATTTATCTGTATTTAAACATGCTTTCCCGTCTTCTCTGAGATCAGCAGGATATTCTCCACCCTCCCTGGGCCCTCCCATTCACACCATGTTACCCATATGACTAGAGCCATCCATAGAGCTTCCTTGTGCCTCAGTAGCCTGCTCCTGAGCCTGTTGTTCATTTGCTGGGGAAGTTCTCCAGGAGTGTCTCCATTCCTCTCTTCACAGCTCCCCAAGCCTATCCTGAGCCTGGACAGATAACCTCATCTCCTTTCCACCTGAAGAACAGTGTCCCTCAAGCAAGCTGAGCTCCTTTCTCCTCATAACTCATCTCCCTTCCCTCCCTGCTCTTAGAGTTCTGCAGCCTGCCTCAGAGGGAGGGTCACCCTGTCCCCATCGTCTGAGTGCTAGGCTTTCCCTTGTTCCTGTGCTAAGGCCTTGCCCCATCCATCATCCCCACCCTTTCCAGCATCATGGTTCTCTTCCTATGTGCTCGTTCCTCCTCTTTCTACAGTCTTGCAAAGTCTTTTCTTCTTCCAAAAATCATGTGGCTTGATCCTGCTGCTTCTCTTGACTCCTTGTCCACACTTCCTGGAGGAAGGTGGTTATACTTTCCTGGGCTTTCCCTCCTCACCCCTCCTTCCTCCCCTGCCATCTGGAATCTTTGAAACTCATGTCTCCAGGGTCAGTCCTGGTTCTAGCTTGGGAGGGACAGTGCCAACCAGTCCTCTGAACAACCTACTTGCCCTTTGCCAGTCAGAGCCATGGCTCCCCATGTTCATGTGGTTCATGAAAGGTCAGGAAAAAACCAACAGTGAAAAACCATTAGAGAGAGCAAGCACTCAGGGTGAAGGCAAGGCTAAAGGGGAAGGTTTTGGGGAAACTCCCATTTAATCCTCTTGCTTGCCTTTCCTCATGCGGAAGGCAGTGGAGAGATGGTGACCATTCCCAAGACAGAGGAGATGAGTATGGTTATCAGTTCAGAGAACCAGGGCTGATAGTATGGAAGGTCTGGACCTAGAAGCCCAGAGCTGGACTCTGAGGTTTATCTATACAGATCTGTCTGGATGAGGTGGTGGGCAGTGGTGCTGAAACAGACATCAGGGCTAAGTCTCTCAGTGTCCTTGACCTTGTTTGATCCTTTCTCCCTATAATTTCTTTATTTCCTCCTTTGCTGTATCCTGGGTTGATTGATTGTCAAGCCTCCCCTCTATCTGTGTACCTTCAGAACTCTACCAGCAGAGGGAAATTTAATTTGTGAGTTCACATTTGAGTGGGGGGCCTGGGAGACGCTGCCTTCCTTGTAAGAGCTCCTTCTTTGGATGACTCTGCCTTAAGCTTCTTTCCCAGCACTGGTGATGGCTATGCTGACCCCTCAGCTCTCTTTGTTAGATCCCTGTGTGGCCCCCACTTGGGTGATGTTGGATGGCCCCCTGAGATGTGGGGTGTAGTGTGTGATTGTGACACAGAGCCTGTAAGGTTGTAGGCACTGCACTTTAGCTTTGTTCCTTCCTGAAAAACTAGGTTCTGCCTCTTAACCATGGCATCGATTAATAAATATGTTTGAAAATCAGGTAATAAATAGTGATTAGGAAATTCGGAAAGTAGAGGGAAAAAAAGCAATCATCTAAAATCCCAATCTTCCAATAACAGTGATTGTTACTTTGGTATACTCCTTTTAGCTTTTTTAAAAATGGTGTTTAGAGTACATTTGTTGTGGTCCTAGCATATATATAGGTATGCATTTGCAGATTTGCAGTGATTAAGACCTTGAGCTTCCTATGTCTGATAAGGCTCATGTGCTCCTCTAGCAAGAATGACAGGTGGCATCTCAGCCAAGCAGGCAGGGGTGGCTTCTTGGCTGTGCAGAAAACAGTGCCTTTTTGATGAATCTAAAACCTTGTAGTAATCCTGTTCTAGGATGGACACTGAGGTCTACTCCCCATTGTAGTCATTCATCACAGACACTCCTACCTCACAGAGGTCTGCAAAGAGAAGCAAACTAGAAATTATTTTCCCAAAAAATGTAGCACTTTCAATCAGCTTGTTTTCTCAGTAAGAATAGTTATCTCTACATTTGCAGAGAGCTTTATTTTCCAAACTGCTTCCCCATGTGCTATTTTATCGGTCCTTGCAATAGCCCTGAAATGTGTCCACTATTATTTTCATCTGCCTTTTATAGACGAGGCATCCAAAAAGTTTCAAGATTTGTCCAAGGTCACACATTACCTGCATCCAGCCCCATTGTCTTGTCCTAAGCAGTGACCAGATTTCTCTGGGAACCATATTTTTGCTTGTTCATCCAGCACTCAGACAGAATTTTTTTCCTCTGAGGCAGACTTTCTGGCTGATTTTGTTTAACTCTCTCCTCTTCCTCCTCCCTGCAGGGGGCCGTGACAAGCGAGGCGGACCCATTCTGACCTTCCCTGCTCGCAGCAATCATGACAGAATAAGACAGGAAGACCTGCGGAAACTTGTGACATATTTGGCCAGTGTGCCAAGGTAAGAAGAAGGCAAATAGTCTGTAGGGGAGAGGAGGAGAGGGAAGCTGGGTTGATGCCTGTAAATGGGAAGGACCCAATTGTTTCTGCCCTTGGAAAGGATTCTAATTATTCCTGGAATATTATCACCTATAGTTTGCCTTATTCCTCTCATTCCTATTGTTACTGCCGAGATTCGTGTGAATGGAGTGAGAGCTGGAAGTGGGATCTATGGGCAGTTTGAGGGTCCCAGGCTAAGAGGACCTTCGTGGGGCTTGTACTGGGAGACAGTGTGGCCTAGGATGGAGTCAGGAAGCTGCTCTTTACCTCAGTAAATGAGAACTCAGGTTGACTCCACTCTGGCTTACATAAGAGATTATATTCAAAACTTCTGGCTGTGGATATATTCGTGGCTTTTGGACTTCAGGGTAAATAATTCCACTTGTATTACTCAGCTAGAGGAGGTCTTCAGTTTAATCTAGGTCATGCATTTTCAATAGGGATGATACTGCCCTCAAGGGGGGTGAAAATTGAGTCATGGGGGTAGCAAAAGAATTTTACTCTTTCATGTATTAATTAAAGGAATACACACACACAGAGTACTTATATGTATATGTGTGGTATTAAAATTTCGTTGGGTGGCATGATTAAGGAAAAAAGGTTTAAAAGGCTCCATCAAGGCAGAGGGCAATAATGAGAAAAAAACTGTGAGAAACACTGGTTTGGGTTGCGCTGGTCACAGAGTGGGGTGTGTGGGACATGCCATGAACATGGTTTATGCCTTTTGAGAAGGGAAAAAAGAGGCCTTCGCCTAATCAGAGAGTCAAGGAATGTGCGAGCTGGAAAAGCCCCAGGGAGCAATCTAGGGAAATACGTGTAGTGTTCTGCTCAGGGAGCAAGGCTGGTGTGTGATGCTCACAGGGGTCAGCTCCCTTGCTCTAGCTCCGGTGCTCTTCACCATCCTTGCTTTTGGCCAGCAAGAATGCTGCTCTGTCTCTTAGAGTGACCAAAGCTTATGAAGTGTTTGTTGTGGCAAATAAGAAGCAGTGCCATGGGCTTCCAGCACCTTCATTGTGTCTCTGTGCATTTTATAGGAGAATTAGTGGATTACAAAGAGGCACTTTGTATCCAGCTCTGCCTTTGCTGGGACGCCTGGGATAATTTTTGAATGTACTTATTAAGACTTTGCAGCAGGTGTTGAGTGAGGTGTGTGCACTATATTTCAGATAGCTACAGGAGAGACAAATGTAAAGGGATTGGCTGATAGTGATGGGCAGGTGGTAAAGGGGATTTTTAAGAGCAGTCGTCAAATGCTTGGAAGGATGTTGAATGGAATGGTGAGCTCTGGAGAGCTTCAGTTAGAAGGCTCTGAACAAACACACACTGAATGGTGTCTGTCTTTTTTTTATGATATCCACTAGGGACCAGAAAAATAATAAAAAGTCTTATACTCTAGTGAAAGGAATTTGGGTTATATCCAAAGAAAAACTTCTAAACTGGCTCAGCGCCTGTAACTCAACGGGCCAAGGCGCCAGCCACGTATACCTGAGCTCGTGGGTTTGAATCCAGCCCAGACCCACCAAACAATAATGGTGGCTGCAACCAAAAAATGGCCGGGCGTTGTGGCGGGTGCCTGTAGTCCCAGCTACTTGGGAGGCAGAGGCAGGGGACTCACTTAAGCCCAGGAGTTGGAGGTTGCTGTGAGCTGTGTGATGCCACGGCACTCTACTGAGGGCGATAAAGTGAGACTCTGTCTCTACAAAAAAAAAAAGAAAAAAAAGAAAAATTTCTAAACTTTGAGTACATGAGATAGTGAACTGAGGAATAGATGTTTTTTTCCTAGAGGTCTTTATAGAGAAGAGATATTCCTATCTGTCTCAGAGGCAAGGAGATGGACTAAATAACCTGTGACTGATTTAGGTAATTTAGCAATTTAGTCATTGAGGGGGCCAACCAGTTTTTTAAAAGCACCTTTTCTAAGCATGTGACTAATAGGCATAAAATCAGACATTTTCTAAAGCAATTTACAAAAGAAGTTTTCATAGGAACCCATTATGAACTCTCAGTTGTATTAGAGCCAGAGGAGATTGGGATCTTGGGAGATGGGAAGGGTACATTTTTCTTTCATGCATGTTCATCACATATCTGAAGCTAATTTATGCTCTTCTTTTCTTTTGAATAAAAGGAAAAAGAGTTGGAAGAATACTTTTCTTCATTCAGACTTGTTAAGCCAAGAGGGGGATAAAATAGATTGGAAGCAATTAACAACAACAAAAAAAGATTTCTGCTGGGGTGAAGGGGACCCAGGTGCAGAGGGCCTGAGAAAAGTGTCATGAAAAAGAAGGAGAAATGATACATTGTCACTGAAGGAGCATACTAGATGCAGGCTCTCTGCTTCTTGGGTGGTGGTCCCGAGCATTGCTTTGTAAGCACCTTGGAACAGAGCAGGTTCTTCACAGGTGCTGTCAGATGGCATGCAAGAGTCTTGTTGCCACTTTAAGTGGGAAATATCATTCTGTGACACCTGCTGCCTCCCTCCTGAGGGACATGTGTTCATCAGCAGTGCAAGTCCCTAGCAGGCTATAAGGTCTACCAACTAGTCATGCCTACTGGTCACTTCCTAATTCTATTGTCCACAGGTTCACACATGATGGTGGTTGGAAATGATCTGGAACAGATTTATTGTCAAGATAATGACGTTTGGGCAGGAAAAGTGAAGAACTTAATGGATAAGATAGTGTTTGCCACTCTTCTATATAGTCATGACTTTTAAAGAGAAGAGGACTATGAAACCAAACAGATTAGTTCGATTGTACTAATGAAAAGAAATTATTTATTGGGGTCATGATCTAGGATGCTAAAAAGACAGGCTCCCATTGAAGGTGGAGTGTTTGCTACAGACTGGTGGGATCAAGCCTGTAGGTGACACTATTCATTTATTCATGCATTTATTCATTACTTTGTTTTTCATTGTTGAGTATTCATTGAGGGTACAAGAAACCAGGTTACACTGATTGTATTTATTAGGTAAAGTCCCCCCCCCCCGCCCCGTTGTGCCTTGCCTCCAAAATTATTCATTACTTATTTAACAAATGTTTAAAGCCTCTGTATGTCAGGTAGATCGAGGATTCATGGTCAGCAGGAATAGACATTTTGAGAAAGGGAAAATCTCAACGTCTTCCTACCTAATAACAGTAAAAAGGTGGCCTAGGATGTGACTGTACTAGTAGCCTAGGAGACGAAGCAGCCAGTGGAAGATAAATAAATAAGGACAAATGCGTGATGAAAGAGGATCCCACAATCTAAGAAGCCAGCCAGCTTGATGGCCATTTTTGGCACTGTTCTAGAATAGATGATTAAACGGATCATGGTGACAATTTAGAAATGAATAGGAAGAAATAGTCCCATTCTGTTCTCTGCAGGCCAGGCCATATCTGGACCACTGCATTTAATACTGTAAATTCAACTTGCCCTATTTTAAGAATGACATAGACCAGTTAGAGTGCTGTCCAGGGAGCCTCACATTAAGGCACCTGCAAACCATGTCTTTGCAGTTGAAAGAATAAAGGAGGTTTGCTGGCAGGCATGAAGATGGAAGAAAAAAGTGATTCTGACTTCAGATTTCAGTAGAGCTTCCCCAGAGATGAGGGAAGAGGTAGAATCTTTGTAGTATTAATGGGTAGACATTTGTATTAAGACTTGAAATTTAGATAAAACCTTCCCATGTGGGAGCTGTCCAGCATCAATGCTGCTGCCTCTGAAGAAAGTGAACTCCTTGTGGCTGGAGACTAGATACTCCTCTAGTAGGGATGTTGTGGAAAGAGTTCTCGTACTGGATTGGAGGTAGGCTTAGATAACATCTAAGAACCCTTCCTACCTAGAATTCTAGGTTTTGGTGATATTGGAAAAAGCATACATCATAAAAGGTAGGATCTCGAAACAAGACTATTAATACCCCCCATCAACACACACTCTTCTCAGGCTTCCCAAATAAGTTAAGGCCTGAGATTTCACTTGAGATCTTCTCTACACCTTAAAACCTATGAAAAGTGCTTTCTAGTCCCCTTGGACTCTGGGTGAGAATTGTGGGGCATTATCTAGGACCAAGGTTCATGCTAGGGGTGTGGCAGTTTGAATCAGTTTTGAGTCACTCACTCAGAACCCATCTTGCCTGAGATGGATCCCTTTCACCTTCCTGGCTTGCTCCTGATGTGTTGAGGGATCCCTCTCCTGGGTGTTCTTTAGGCTTTCAGTCATCTTGTTCTGTGGAGTCATAGAATGTCAGTGTAGGAAGAGGCCTTAAAAGTCTTCTAATTTAACTTCCCAACAATCCCACTGACTCAATTCAACAAATATTTATTGAGTGCCTAGTATGAGCCAGGTTCTTGACAGGGATCTTAATGAGGTCTCATGTTATCTTTCTTGACTGTTATCCACCCTACACTTATCTAGCGTTTTTGTCCCTTTAGCTTACTATCTGCTTGTAGTTACTTGTACATGAAAAGAGTGGAAAGAAATATGTAATTGCCATCAGCAAATGAATGTCCCTAGAAACTGAAAGACAGGATAGATATCCAACCTGAGAGTGCACAAGTGCCCAGACATAGCCCTCAGTGTGGATAATCTACCTACCATGATTACTGGGAGTTGACTAAATGTTTGAAATAGGAATTTCTAAGTACTGCATTGAGTAAAGAAATCCTGGTTTATTTTCACTGCATTGAATTCCTCCTCTTCATCATCACTGTCATCCTGCTTTTTCACGATCATCTTTCTGCTACTCCTGAAGATGCCAATTGATGTATATGCCACTTAATCCGTGCTTAGCAGTGCCACTGAGGTGATGAGTGTTCCACCAAGGAATGCAGGTGTCATTTTGGTGAGGAAGGATGACAATAAATTAGGATGGGTTATTCTGTAATGCCAATCAAATCAAGGTGCCTTTATTTGCAGCTTATTATTTGATAACATTTGCTCTTGTCCCACTGATTTCAGCAAAAGATAAATTGGGCTTATCGCCAGCACTGTCTTTGTGCAGCATCACCAGAAAATAGGCATAAGGAGAGAGAGCCAGAAAGTTAAAAGAAGAGAAGTTAAAAACTGCAAGGGTTTCCTCCCACTATTTTCAGCATGAGAGAGTGGAGCTATCCAAACTGTCGTCATTGAATGTGTCTTGCTATAAGGGCCTCCTGAAATATGTTGTTGGCACCCTGCCCTTTGTTCTGGGATCATCAATTAAAGGAGAATACAGGGAGGAAGGGGAAGAATCAAGGTGAGGGAAGGGCCAGAAAATGGGACTAATGAGAACATTTAGTGCACATTGTTATTATGTACATTTACCTAAAACTCACACCTTTGAAAATCTGTTTTTAATTTCTTTTGTGGCTGACATGTAAATGGTTTATAATTTCTATTACAGTTTCTACATCTGACACACATTTCTAGCAATACCAGTTAAGTGTCCCTATTGTTAGCTGTATGTAACATCAGCCCTGAAGAGCAAATAGTGTTCTATTATCCTGTCAAGGAATGTAGCATCACCGTAGTAACTGCTGTTGTTAGTAATCTCCTTCCTTAGAGTCATATCAACTTTTGCAGCAAAAGGTGGAGCAGCTTCTTAGTATAGACAGAAGACATGAAACTTGGGATCCAGCTCCACCATCCTGCAGTTGGGAAATACGTAGCCATTCAACCTGGGTATTTTGAGAAGACAGGGAACAGGGGAACCAACAAGGTTTGGATTCCTGAGGTATCTCAGGGCTAGAAACAGCAGGGAGGGGACACACGGCCACTTCTAAGAGAAAGGAGGGCCGTGTGAGAGGCTGCCTGCCAAGACCTGTGGCATTCAGGGGCAGACATCACTAACTCATGGTGACTGCCTACTAGTGGACAGGAGAATTGACCTCCTGACCCCACTCTCCTCTAGTCTCTGATCTCCTTTCATTATTCATCATTGGCTTAATGTATCCAGAGGGCAGATGACAGGGGGTCTCACTGATACCGTCCACATGGGTCAGCCTTCTAGGGCACAGGGTAGTAGGGAGAAGATATAGAATTAATCCAAGGTGCAAATGGGAGAAATTTGGCACAGGGTGAGACCTTGGGTATATTATTCAACATTTCTGAGTCCAATATTCTAATTTAATTTGGGAAAATAATATATCTCACAAGGGCATTGGGAAGCAATTTTCTAGCAGTCTCTTTGCAGCACCTAGGATTCAGTAATTATTAGTCTCTAACCTTTAAAAGAGCTTAGTGAAGGTGATAATAATAACAAAAAATTTCGATGCGCATACATAGAAAGCAATGTTTGCTGCACATGAAGGAAGAGATGTAATGTCTATGAAAGTTATGAAACCATAATGAAATGAGCACTTGAGAGCCCACTCCCAGTCTCAGAAGCAGACCATCATCTCTGCCTTTGATGCTACTTGGGACTCCTGCCCACCCCAACTCCCCCACCTCCTCCAGAAATAAACACTACCCTGAGTTTTATGTTTATCCTTCTATTGCTTTTTTAAATTTGGTTTACCATATGTTTTCATAAACAATATATTGTTTAGTTTTGCTGTTTTTTAAACCTTTTAAAAATGGTATTATACCATATGTCATTTTTTGTGATTAGCTTTTTTGAACTATTGTGTTATACAACAACATGGATGAATCCTCAAACATAATTTTGAATGAAAAAGAAGTTTAAGTTTGACTCTGAGGGCTCAAAACAAAATTATTAATTGAAAGTTATGGAGCAGTCTGAATGGGCCCAGACTGAGGGGCCAGCATGAAGCAGTGCTCAAGTAAGGAAAATCCATAATGATTATTTTCTCAGTACTTTAGAATAACTGTCATAATTTATATCAGTATCAAAGAATAAATAAAATTATTTTCAATTTATTAATGATTGCTAGTAAGTAAGATGCAAAATGTAAAGTCTTCTTCTTCTGTGGTCCAAGGAGTTTGACACACACTTAAATAAGCACTGAGATAGAGGTTAAACCCCATGCTACAGACTCCCAGCAGGTAGAACATCCAGCATCATTGCTGACTGAGGCTGAGGAGGCTTCAAAAAGGAGGTGCTCTTGAGCAGAGGGTAGAAGCATTAAGAGAATTTTGTCATCAGTACAAGGGGTAGTGGGAGTCCAGGCAGAGGGAAAGGTTCAGGGAAGGGCTGGGGTGGGCAGAGGAGCTCAAAGGACATTCTGGTTAAGTTCCAGGAACTCAGGATCTTAGAAGCATAGGGGTCTTTGGGGAGAGTGGCAGGGGACGGAGTAGAATGGCAGGCAAGAATTCCTTGGGTTAGGTTAAGAAGTTCTATTGATAAGCAATCAAGAGCTGATGAAGAGCCTTTTAGTAGGAGAATGACAATTAAAATTGTGTTTTAGAAGATTCACTCTGGGTGCTGAAGATTGAATGGAGGAGAAGTCTAGGAATGATGCAGTTGCAATAGTATAGGTTAAAGGTAATAATAATAACAGGTGACATTTATTGATCAACTCCAGGCACTGTTAGAAATATTTTACATGTATGAACTTACTTCTCATAGCACTTTGAGATGGGTATTCTTATATGAGGAATATGAGGAAACTGAGACTCAGGAAGGTTAAGTAACATGCCTGTTGGCACACAGCCAGTAGAATTTGGAGCCAGATGATCTAGTACCAGGGCCTGAGCTTTAATCCATGGAAGAGAAGAGGGGGCCAGGATGAAGAAAGTGGCAGAGTGAGGGGACTGATTTGGGGAAAGTAAGAAGGTAGATGACTCTGAAGGATGGGCTAAGACTGCATTAGAACAGAGGGATGATAAGGAGGTGGGGAGGCAAACAGAGAGATGTGGGCCGGGACCACCTGTGCTTCAAACCTGTTTTCCCAATGGTCCTCTTCAGAGCATCAGTGTGAAGTGCAGGTGAGAAATGCAGGTGGCAGTTTTCTCAATCCTGGCCTTCTGCTGGGCAAGACAGCCATGGTGGCTGTGGGTGTGTAGGACTATGGAGGTGGTGGGGACAGGGGTGCGGGTTGGGTGCTTCAGAGTTCCTCCCACAGGTGTTTGTGTTCATTTTAGATGGGTAACTGTTCATTATGTTCGTCAACTATAGTTAGTCACCATATTACACCAAAAGATACAGGGAAAAAGCAAAAACACTTGGAAACTGTTTAGAGAGATGACTGAAAGACTGTCGGTAGCAGGGACCCTAAAACTTGGCTTGATGGGGGCAGTCTCTGTTGTAGTCCAGTGATGTCTTCCTGTTCCTTTACTTGGGTCATTCACTCCCCTACTGTTCCTATCTTCTGCATTGCTCTGATGTCAGAAGCACAGTTCTAGAATTAGTGCTTAACTAATATGCATTTTGAAGTTGTGCCACTTACATGGCCCTATCACCACTGTAGGACTGGGCAGGTGTGTGTCACTGCCTGCACAAACCTGATGGGGCTGAGGGACCAGAGGGCTTATGGAAATACTATGAAAAGGAACCCATCACAGGGAGTGAGGGAAGAGCTGGCTGTGACGCTTCAAATGCAGAGAGACAAACATTTGTGATTCCCTAGAGAACAATAACGGGAGTAATCAGAGACGGAAACCACTTGGTCATGAAGGAACTATGAGAAGCAGCTCTGGGTTATTCCAGGAACCAGTAAATGCCTTTGTGTGATAAATCAAGGACCCAGTACTGGAAAAAGAGTTCCTAGTAAGAGGAGGTATTGTTTCTCCTTCATGTGTATCTTGCATGTGTACTTGTGGAAGGAACTTGGAGGATCAGTGTGGATTTGGTGGGAATGGAACTGTGGACTAGCAGAGAAGGCAAGAGCGGGTGCAAGGAAAATACTAACACTTGGAAATTATAGGGAGGGTTCTAGCCCAGGAAGAAGGAATCTCAGAACATTCCCCTCTGGGAGGAGAAATGTGCACGCTTGCTAACAAATTTCCTCACTACAAAATAGGCATAAAGAGATTACCAAACACAATGGTAATGATATGTGAGATAACACGTAGGAAGGCACCTAGCCCAGGACTTAGCACACAGAAGGAGGCAATGACAAGTGGCAGTTTCTTTCCTTTCCCTTGCTTGAAAGGAAGGACCTTGTTTTTTCACTTGTCCTTCAGTGTCTCTAGCATTACATTGTCAAAATTAAGGTTAGGATTATACTTAGGATTAGGATTAGAGACAGAAGGGATAGCATTTATGGTCATAGAGAGAGTAACACTGAGTAGGTGTGTAATAAATAATGAGTGAATATATGTGCCCAAGTGTGTGGCAAAGTCTTGGCCTGTTTTTAAAATTAGAAAAGTATGTTTTTTATAAGAGAAAATAAATGTAGGAAAATATAAAGAATTTCTAAAAAATCACTCTGTCCCACCTAGAGATAATAAGCAAACAATAAATACATTAACATATTTCCTTCCTGTTTTTTCTATAAACAGAATTGTTTATTCAATCTTGCCTCTTTCTTTTTTCCATTTAGTGTAGTATATTTGTAACATTAAAAAGTTTTTACATAAATAACTTGTCATAGGATGCATCGTATTTTAATTAACCCTATCATTAGACAATTAAGTCATTTCCAGACTTCACTGTTATAAATAATTCTCAGTAAATGTCTTTGTATATAAACCTTTGTCTATAGCGTAAGTGGTTTTTAAATAACCCTCAGTTAATGTCTTTGGATATGAACCTTTGCCTATATCTTAAATGGTTTATTTGGGATAGGTTTGTGCCCATCATAGACTTTTTTTTTTTTTGTGGTGGTGAAACAAGTCATCAAATTGCTTTCTAAATTTCCAAGTTTATATTTCCAGTATGATTGCCTTAGACTTCTAATTCTTTACATTTCTTCAAATTTAAGTGTATTGTTTATCATTGCCCAGGCACCACTGTGTAAACATTGTTACCACCATAATCAAGAAACTCTAACTTAAAACCATATGTTATATACTTGAACCTTTAGGCTTTGGAAAGTCTAAAGGAATTCGTCACAGAGCCTGCCCTATGGGGTCTCCTCGACTAGGATTCTTTTTAATTTCCTAAACTAATGTGGTTCTTAACAGGGACCATCCATTAAATTAGGATCTGATATGAAATCTGGAAAGGGCTTGATTGTTTTTCCACATGGTGAATCTTTAGTTTTGCATCTGGACGTATTTCAACTCCTTGGCTGCTTGTGTAGTCAGGCCCTGGATTGGCTCAAAGTGGTTGTTAACCTCCTTTGTGCTTATTTGAACTGGGATCCTTATCTGTCTTCCAGAGAGAAAGTTAGGCCTCCTTGAAGTTTGTCTCTAGGCAGCAATGTCAAATGAGCCTCCTGAGCAGTGCTTTTCAACCGGTGTGTCATGGCACACTAGGGTGCTGTGAGAGGATCTTAGGTGTGCCACAAAAATTTTTAAAGATTATTAATTAAATTATTTTCAAAAGAAGTTCAAAGCAAAGTATATTCTTTTTATTTTTTTTTTACTTGTTTTTACTTTTTTTCTTTGATCAACATCAAAAACATTTAGTGTGATGCAGAAGTTTAACAATAGGTTCAAGTGTGCCATGAGATAAAAAAGGTTGAAAAGAACTACTCTACAGCTTAGGTGTGGTCATTTAATTTCTCTTTTAGGCTGCTGGAGTCTGTGGCTCATCAAGAGCAGGCTGATTTGAAAGCTGAAGTGTTTGGTGTCACCTTGATTAGGTCAACTTTAGTATGTCAGGTGAAATAAGATCTGATGCATTCAGATTTTTCTGGAGTTCATGCTGGGTAATCAGGATGATGTAAATTCAGCTGGGATTCATTTGGTTGGAATGTTGGAAATAAGGGAGTAACCTGAATATAGACGCTGGAGAGACAGCTTTGTTGAGGAGAAAAGATGGGTGTTTTCTTAGTAGGTTCCAGATTTGAGGATGTTTCTCTCGTCCCTGTTGAATAATAATTTTATATACTTTTAATAGCACCTGTCATTGATTAGATCTTATTGTGTACCCTTCACCAGTGTTGGGAGTTGTGTATGTTTTCAGGCATATATTAGATATTGATACTTCATGTTATGAATCTTAAGGGTTTTTTTTGTATTTATTTATCCATTTATTTTTATTTTTTTTTAACTAAATCATAGCCGTGTACATTAATGCAATCATGGGATACAATGTGCTGTTTTATATACAATTTGAAATATTTTCATCAAACTGGTTAACATAGCTTTCAGGGCATTTTCTTTGTTATTGTGTTAAGATATTTATATTTTACACCTAGTTAATTTCACATGTACCCTTGTAAGATGCGCCATAAGCTTGGTCCCACCAATTACCCTTCCTTTATAGAGAGAATGCCTTTATTATATACACTTCTGGCAATTTAGGTATGCTGCCACCCAGTGGTAGAGCATCTAAGTTCAGCTGTCTAAGAAAATAGGTGGGTTTTGTCAGAGGCTCCAAATGGTAATTAATATTCTGTTCTCTCCTTATTAAATTTTGTATCGTCTAGGCTTATACTTTAAAATTCTGTTGAAACACTGAAATTTAAGTAATCAATGATCAACTATTATTTTTCTTAAACTACAAAGTGGGTTTCATACAATCTTTCTCAAAGAACTGTAGTAAATGTTAAAGAAAATAGTGTTTATGAAAACATTGAGTTTGTGTGTACGATAATTGCCAGTTGAAATTGCGAATTTTATAAAGATGCTAATTTTGAGGAAAAAATAGCTAAATAATGAAGAGTTTCTATACTAATTCTTAACTCTCATAAAATAAATCTTTTTAAAAATTAAAACAGAAACAAAAATAGCCCTTCCTATTGGTTTGTCTTTCCTATTGGTTTGTCTTCAGGCCTAGGTAAGATCTGAAGTCACAGTGACCCAGGCCTTCTTGTCTCTTAGAACTCCCACTGACTCTGTTGCCGTTTTCAGCCACAGACATTGAACATAAAACGTTGAAGATAGTTTGTCATTTCAAGCCATCTCTTTCAGACACTATTTTCTTTCCCTGAACATGGAAGATAAAAACAAGAAAAACATCATCACCTAGAGCTTTTGTTGCTAAAAGTATAACTCTGGTGAATAAGCTCACCAGTTGCGGAAAATGTCCTTACCAATCTGTCACAGTCACTTTTACTGAAAGCAGGAGGTCCCCCTCACTGCTCTCTCCTCATCTCATCTCTTCTTGGATTGCTTTAGGTAAAGATTTCCTCAGGATTTCTTTTTTAAAAGTCCATTATTACCTAAGCAGAATAAATTAGTTTAACACAATTTGAAGATTTTTGAGTCTAGAAATCTCATTATAGAGTAGGGAGTGCCATCACTTCCTTGAGATCAGACTGTCCACAGACCCTTCTCTCTGAAAGAGGGTAAACCTCTTGAGGGGGTGGGTGGTAGGTCTTTTTCATGCTCCCAAGCATGCCGAGAACCACCTGAAAGTTGGCTGAATGCATTTGGACTAGGAGCTCCCCAGGGGGAAAGGCAGAGCTTTACTTCTCCTTCCCAGATACCTCAGAACCAGTGCCAGGGTCTCCCAGACATGAAGTTCCTGAGGCCAGACTGAGGTCTCCTTCAGGGTGTTCTCTTTCCTTTGTAGGGGGCTGTACCCACAGGGCATGCGCAGGGGTATGTGAACTGGCTGTGGCAGAGAGGGATCCAGAGCCTTCTGCTGGGGTATGAAGCATGCAGGTGCCAGTGAGGGAACCAGGGGTGGACTCTGTCTCACCAAGGAGGTGTATTTCTGTTTCTAAATTGAGCGAGTATGACAGCCAGCCCCATTTCTCCCGGAAACCAGACAAGAGTACTTTGTCATCCATAGTGACTCAGTGAGGACAAATGTTTTTCTGGATAATTTACTGACGTAATCCAAACGTGTGTCCTGACGGGCCTGGTCTCTCTTTCCTTTTTTTTTCAGAGTCTCCCTCCTGCCTCCCTCCCTCCCTACTCGTCATTTGTTCTAGGTCAAATGAGGACCAGCCTTTGTTTTGACAGTTAGTTAAAAATTCTCAAAATCAGTATATTTCTTTCTCCCTCATTTCTCAGACTGTTTTGGCTAAGCTGGAATTTTATCTGTTCCCATTACTGGTAATTCATGTGCCAGGTTTTGGCCTGGTGCCTGAGACAAGGCCTGACCCTGGTGGTGTGACAGGCTTTACCCTGGGTCCCCAAACAGGAAGAGAATGTCCTCAATCCAGACCAGACCGTAAAGTGTTTTCTTTTGCAGGAAATTCAGGCTTCAGCCTTATTTGCTGAAGAGAAACTCCCAGTTTTGGACTTGGAGGAAGACAAGACTATTCCTCACCCTCATGCAGCTCTGGCTGTGATGGAGTGCTCCATTAGGGTGACTGCAAATCAGTCCAGATTTAATTCTGTGGATACACAGGATAATTGTTTAGTTCTCACACATACCAACTCAGAGTGTGGTAAAGTGATCTTTTGGCTGAACTTGCAGACTTACAGGGGAGGAGGCCAAAGGAAAGACCTAGTTCTTGCCCTCAAGGCCTGTGGTTTTTGAGATTCTAGGATCCATGGGAAAAGACCGAAACCTGAGTTTCCAAGGCAGTAGTCAAATGAGCATACCAGTTAAATCAGCGATTCTCAACCTGTGGGTTGCAACCCCCTTTTTTTCTTTTTGAGGCCGAACGACCTTTCGCAGGGGTTGCCTAATTACATCCTGCATATCAGATATTTACATTATGATTCATAACAGTAGCAAAATTACAGTTATGAAGTAGCAATGAAAATAATTTTATGGTTGGGGATCACCACAACATGAGGAACTGTATTAAAGGGTCACAGCATTAGGAAGGTTGAGAACCACTGAATTAAATGGACTTAATCAGAAAGAATTTATTTAGAGATTAAAATGTGACTTGGATTATAAAGAAGTAGCTGGATTAGAATCCTGGAGCTTAAGGCAGAAAGGTGTTATAGAGGTCAGCCAGGCTGCCCCCTTCCTTTTGAAAGCTTGGAGTGCTGTCCAGAGGAGTATGGTGATGTACCCAGGGCCACCCCCTGGCTGGTGGTGTTGCTAGGGCCAGGGTGTCAGTCCTGGGCCTGCTGCAACGGTGTACTTTCTTGGGACAGTAGGGTCCCCAAAGCAGCATGCACAGGGGCGAGGGCTTCCTGGCATCATGAGTGAAGGGATTCTTCTACCCGCATGTGAGCTGCCAGGGCCTCTGAGCCAGCTGTGGGGGTACAGGCTAGTTTATTCTGGTTTGGAACAAAGACCTAGAGCCCTTGGTGCTGGCCCTTCCTGTTCCATTTCAAGTTGTTCCACACATGCATCCCCCTCGGGTCCTCCACTAACTCTCTTTGATGTGACTTACTGTTCTCTGGTTCCCACTAGTGCCTAAGACATCACAGGGTTTTTCTTTCATGTAAACCATGGGCATTTCATCAGATCCCCCTGCCAGAGCATAGAGATGTGTCACAGGGAAGGGAAGCTGGCTGCAGGCTGAGGGCTGCCTGCCCTGCAGGGGATGGAGCCCCTGCACTGGTTTATAGGGTGTCACTTGGAAGGCCGGCTGGCTGCAGGCTGAGGGCTGCCTGCCCTCCAGGGGATGGAGTCCCTGCACTGGTTTGTAAAGCCACTGGCTATAGCTTGGAGGGTGGGTTTGTGTGAGATGTAGTGTTGGTGGGGATGGCTGTGTCATTGTGTGCTGCAGGCAAAGAGCACTGGGCTTTCTTACAAAGAGCCTGCTACTTAAGGAGAGGGAGGAGGAAGGGAAGAGAGGGGGTGTGCACCAACACACACACTAAGAGCTGTTTCCTGGAGGAAGCGTGTGGTTTATTAATGAGGATTCCACCTGCCCTTTGAGGAACCCAGAGCCCAGCTGGAGAGTGGGGGTTCCTGGAAGAGGGCCAGGTTGTGGCAAGAAAGTGAGAAGGAATGGTGATGGCAACAGGATGGGGTGAGCTAGGAACGTGGCTGCTGTATCTCCTGGCCAGAAATGAGGCAGCCCCTGATTTGGGGCAGCACACATGCCACTGTTGCAACCTCCTTGGCTCCTATCAGTTTTCTTGCTCCCTGTGTCGTATGGTGGGGTGCCTGAGGTGCTGTGTTCAAACAGGTCACGGTCTTCACAATGTGGACTCTGTCACTGGTCTGCTACTCACAGATGCATGTGCAGTGATCATAATGGCATGTCTTAAGTTATAAAATGAATTGTTTTTCTTATAGCCCAACTGTCAGAGGGAGAAGGAACAGATGGAGCGGGCCAGAGAAGAGTGGCCTGTGGTTTGTTGGAGGAGGGTTCAGGAAGGTGGGAGGGCAAGTGTGGAGAGGTTGTGGGTTTAGGTTTCCAGTTTGTTTTTTCCCTCTACTGCTTTAGTTTCTGTTTCATTTCTGCTTCATGCTCTGAATGGTCCAGGAGGAAGGATTGGCAGTTCTGTGGGAGGGTGGGAAATAGGGCAGGAGGCTACTGTCCTGAAATGGTAATGTTCGTTTCCATCCTATCTCCACTCAAACCCACCCCTTTGCCATCTTCTGGCTGGCCAGCCTGGACTTCCAGGAGCAATGGCTATAGTCCTAGAGTTTCTAGCATCTTAGCTCTGCCCCTAGGCTACTCTGATTCTGCAAGTGGGCATCTTCCTTTGGTGATGGAAGTTGTGTTTCAGAGCCTGTGAAGCTATAAGATGACCTTGCAAATTGACAGGCACATCAGGATTTGTGCAGCTGACCCAGACTAACCCCTCTGTGGCTTGCAGCCTTTGAGAGGCTGTGTGCATTCACCCAAACTTACGTCACCCACGCCTTTCCTGGAACTCTCTTTGGGAGCTCCTGTCCGTGGTGGCATGCTCTTTCAACTATTTGCAGATGGCAAGTCTTTGTTCTTTCTGAGCAAACTTGATTTTTTGAAAATGTTTTGTTTGAGGGCAGCATTGAAGATAAGTTGGTATGTGGATGCAGAGATCCTGCTGTGTGTTTTTAGGCCTCTGGACCTGTCACATTTTGGCCGTATATGGAGAATGCTGAGTGTAATCTCGGGGTCTGAGTTTGGCTGTTAAACACTTCACCATGCCCTGTTTAGGAGCAAAAAAGAGAAATGGCCACATCCTTGCTTCTGGTATTTACAGAGAATTTTTTTATTTTAACAGGCTTATTTGGGTATAATTAGGCAGCAGATTTTAAAGATCTGCAGTTAATGTGTTCTTGGGACTCTGACAGGCCAGACTTGGGTTTACTTCTGGCAAACTCGAAGGATGTGACAAGGGGATGTTCCTGGTCCTGGAAATGGAAACACAAGTCTCTTCCACCTTCCATTTAATGGTACTCAACTTTGGACCAACCTGTATATCAGAATCACCAAAGGGAAGTTTCATAAACTGTTAAGTACCACCCCAGACTAACTAATCAAAATCTCCTTACATTACAGAGGAAGAATTGAAGTATAGATTTAGAATAAAGCATTACCTTTGCACCACCTTCCCCACTGCGTCCACTGGCCCTGGAATCACAGGTCAGAGGGACAGAGGCAAGAGATGTGTTGTTAGGTGGGTAGAAGAGACACCAACTCTTTGGAACAGTGATGGCCTGGGAAAGAGGATGGAGGGTGTTTCCCACCACTTCTGGATGGATTAATGTGGCTCCTGAGGAGGCCTTGATGGCCAAATCACATCGTGACAGAAAGTCAGTGGACAATGGGTAGTTCCTCCTGATGAAGTGGGGAGAGCACAGGACAGGCAAAGAACGCCTTCCTGCCTCTCTCCTGCCTCTGGAATTCCAGCCGGCCAGGGGACCTCCTCCTTGTGAAGTACAAGTTTGAGAACTATCTGTAGGAGCAAATCCTCGTTCACTACACATTTCCCAGAAGGTGGCTCAATTCTCTATGAGGGCCGCTCCTCTAATGTTCTTTTCACTACTTCTGTTGATACCAATTAGAGAGCTTAAAGCAGGTGCTAATGTGTCTTTAACACTTTAGTTTAACACCTGCTGATTTCTGGTTGTTTAGAGAAGTGGCTGTGGTCTGACTTGGGGCGGCTGAGAGCTGCTAATGCTGTTAGAATAGCAGTGCCTGGCGGTGGAAAGCAGATTAACACTGATCAGGCCTTTGAGCAAAATCTCTACCCGCCAGCCAAAGACTCTCCCCATTTCTGAGAATGGCTGGAGAATTCCCGCATAGATGGGTTAGGGAAGTTCCTTAGAACTCCAGGGATCTTTCTTTCTCCTCTAATTATAAACTAAATTATAAACTCAGATGATGAATTGATTTCAGGGAAACATGATTTCAGGGAGACATAGGGGAAAGTGTGAAGTGGATCACTTGTTTGGGGCAACTTTTCCTTCCTCCCTTTTTTTGTTTCTGCTTGGGGTGAACAGTTTCCAGCTATTTAAGACTGTTCAGGGACCATGGCAAGACTTCCCCAGACCATTCCTCCAAGCCACTTTCACCGTACACCCTGTAGGATCAGAGCTATGTTGGTAGGGCCGGGGCCCTTACCTTGCCTTGTCCTTCCTCTCTGTCATTCACTCCTCAGTGACCAGTCTCGTTCCTTACACCAGTGCTCAATTTGTCACTTTCCCTGGACACCTTAGTGAGTAGGTCTGATTTGAAGGTTAATTCTTCTCCATCACAGCCCAAGAACTCAGCCAGTGATTCTCAACTTTCCTAATGCTGTGGCCCATTATACAGTTCCTGTGGGTTGAGAACTTCTGCACTAGGCCTTCCTGGGCCCTCACACCAGGTGCCAGCTGAACTAGCCTCCAGCACATACCCTAAGGAGGTAAGCAGAAAGCCTTATCTCCTTGGCTGGCCTGCCTGGGTGGTGCTCATTGCAGATCTCTGCTCCCCCACTTGCCATCTGGATGGATAGATGTTATATTTATTCCAACAGCTGTTTCAAGTGAGAATCTGCCAGACATTCGTAGAAATGGGATAAATCTCAGGTGGAATCACAGGCTCTGGGGCAGACAAGATCAGGCCATCTCTCTGCTGCCAGAGCACAGTGGAAACCTTAGGCAGGATGGTCCTCATTTCTGAGTTAGGGACTTTAGTATTCACACAGGTTACCCTGAGCCTCCAGGTCAGGTTACTGGATGATTGCTTCTTTAAGGGAGAAATCTATTAGTTCTAGAGTTGTCATGACTTAGTAAAAGATCTGGAGTAAAATGATTGCCAGTTGGGTTTCTGGCCCTTCCTGGTGACTTAAAGCAACTTTCCTGAACCTCAGTTTTCTTAACTGTAGGGTGGTTTGGATCATATGAGGAATAAATATAGTAATGCATATAAGATGTTTAACATGGAAAGCTTTATATGCTCAGGAAATGTAATCTTTTATCATTAATGTCTGAATGTATCCCATTTTTACCAAGAGCAGCTGCTTCAGGTTTTAGTAGTTTGACTCTCACTTTATGTGTTCCTCCAGCTTGAGATTTTGAGGCCATCAAGAGCTCCAGCCACAGATGGCTGCTCTTATGCTTCCTTACAGAAGTCCACAACTCCTGCTTCCTCCAAGGTGGAGGAGCAGCCCACACACAGGCTCTTTGCCTCCTCGGGACCTTTGCCCAGTCTGTTCCCTTCTCCTGAGTTATGCTCTCAGTGTTCTCTTAACTAGTCTCTTCTCAAAGATTAGGTCTCTGCTTAAATGTCATCTCCCCAAAATGTCATGACCTGTCCTGGCCACCTAAGTTCTTAAGACTTGTCATAATTTACATTTATTCTCTTGGAAGAGAATGTAAACTTCATGTTTCTGTCTTGCTCACAATTTTGACAATTATGGTACCTAGTATAGGGCCAACCACAAAGTAAATGCTCAATAAATATTTGTTGGATTAATGAATTAATATATAATGTGGTATATTTATGTAATACTATATTACTTATGAAGCACTTGTTTAACTAGGTTCTCTTCTGAAAGCCATATAAACCTCTATACAGCCCTCTACACCTAGATCCATCAGACCTGGATCTAACCCTCACATAGTTCACAGCCCAGTGGGTGAAGAGATGACTCTGGGGCAGCAGATATGGGCCCGGGACCCAAGAGACACCTAGAGAGACACCCAGGACTTGCTCAGAGTTTGAGATAAGGTTGTAAGATCAGGTGTATGATATGAAGTAGAAACTCTATAGTGATTTCATGGCAATTTAGAAGTAGAGAAGGAAGCTCTGGAATGCGGATCTTCAGCAGAAGTCTAATTGAACATAGTTAGCAGTATTGGGGAGGAAAGCTACCATGCCCTTCTCCTTAAGCTAAGAGAGGAGAACCTCAGTCTTTGCAAAGAGAAACCCAACATTTACTATAATAGCAGAAATTCTTCCAAGCTTATTTCTGTAAAGAATGACTTCATTAGAGAGAGCATGAAGCTGTGGACAGAGAAACTTGCTAACATTTTCAGCCCTATATGGTATAGCTATTACTTCACCTTGCAAATGGTCTTATTTCACTGTTACTCAATTATGTGTGTTACCTACTGTTTATTAATTCATATCCTAATGTCTGATTTAGATAAAGTGAGTCTTTATTGTTAAACTCTTATATATCACACCTAAGAGAGTCTAAATTTTGTCCTTGAATTACCATGAAGACTCCCTGGCCTCATCCCAGAATTATTTTCATCAGAATATCTGAAGTCTTCCCTGAAATCAGCATCTTTAAACAAGTATCCTGTGTCATAAAGTCACTAAAGTTTGAGAAGCATTGGCATCAAGTGGTGAAAATCCTTTTTTCTTTTTTTGTTAGCACAGGCTTACTGAGAGTGAAAACAACCCCTGTGACATTTAATGGACAAAAGAATAAATGATCTAGAACTGAGTACAAGAAACAGCTGATCAATCATCTGGTTATTCAATATATGTTTATGACTTCTGGACCCGAGAGCTCTGGAGAGTCCATGAAACAGATCACAGCTCAGTTTGAAGGGACTGTAATTTATCATAAAGGGTGAGAAGCTGGCCAACGGGCCCCGTGGGGGCCTAAGGCTCAGTTGGAAAGCTAGTAGGGTGGGGTGGTGACAGAGGGATGGAGCAGTGGCTGTCTCAGTCCTCTGAAGCAGGAGTATGGAAGATGGGGATGAGTGGATTTAAAGGCTGCTGCTCCAATACTTGTTACCTTTTCATGCTGCCATCCTCATCATGCAAAATACAAGATCTTGTCCCTGAAAATTAGGCTTGGGCTAATAAATATCTTTGAAAAGGCAAGGCTCCTAAGAAAGGAAAAGGAGGGCTACTTGTTCGTTATATTCCTGCTTTCTCAAACTGCCACCATCTGAGAAGGGAAGAGATTTGGGAGCATGGAGCCCTGGGGAGGGCAGGCTGGGAGCCACTATGGGGCTGGAGGAGCCAAAGAGCACAGCGCAGACCCTGGCCATTTCTGGAACCTGGAAATGAGGCCAGGGTGTGCGAGTGCACCACACACAGCCTTGGTGACCTTCCCTCCCATTGTTCCAGAGATCAATAAGGAAGACTGCTTTCTCTGCTCCAGCATTAATTCTAGCCCCAGCACCCCACTGAAACTGCTCTGATCCATGGGTACATGACTTCTTAGTTGCTAATGCAATAGTTCTGTTATCAGATAAGGGCCTACCTCTGTAGCATTTAACATTGTGGTGCCTTCTTGAAATCCTCTCTTTCCTTATTTCTTTGACTTCACTCCTCTCCTGGTTCTCTCTCTCTCTTTGTACTTTTCCCTAAGGTTCATCTACTTTCCCCTTTCTTTTCTTTCTTTCTCCCCCACCCCTTTCATTTCTGAAACATTGATATTCCTGCCAGTTCTATCTTTGACTCAGAAGATGGTTCTGCTCTTCCTCATTTCCGCTGGGTGATCTTTCACTTTTGTGCCCATCAGATACCACTCATTCATTCATGGATTTGTTCATTCAGCAAAGGTTATTGAACACCTACTATGTGCCACGCACTTAAGTGACTCCCATGACTCCCCAAATTTCCAGTCTGGGTTTCTCTTTTAATCTCCAGACCATATATCAAATTTCCTTCAGAATTTCATGTGTGTATGAAATATACAGTTGCCTTTCTGTATCTGTGGTTCTCATATCTATGAGGATCAAAACCCATGGATACAGGTGGCTAACAATATATCATTTATATTTACATTATTATTTATAACACAATAATAAAAATAACTGTCTTAGGCTATGTTTCTTGAGATGAGGATTTGGATATAAAGGATTTATTAAAGGCCTGCTATTCAGGAAAACATTGTAAGGGAATGACAGGAGCAAAATTGGGAAAGAGGAAAGACCCAATAAGAATGGGGTTTCAGGCTCGGTGCCTGTGGCTCAATAGGCTAAGGCGCCAGCCACGTACACCTGAGCTGGCAAGTTTGAATCCAGCCCGGGCCCGCCAAACAATGACGCCTGCAAACAAAAAATAGCCAGGTGTTGTGGTAGGCGCCTGTAATCCCAGCTACTTGGGAGGCAGAGGCAAGAGACAGGTTTGAGCCCAGGAATTGGAGGTTGCTGTGAGCTGTGATGCCACAGCACTCTATCCAGGGGTGACAGCTTGAGGTTCTGTCTCAAAAAAAAAAAAAAAAGAATGGGGTCTCAGATAAAGTCTAACCATAGCCTTTCTAGGGAACTAGGGAGGTGAGGAGGCATGTATCACATTTTGAAATTGCTCTGTTCTGAGGTAACGGGGCTGGACTTTGGCACATCTGTCCAAGAGAGACATTGGCCAGCCCTGGGCAAGGACATAACTGCCCAGTTTCTTGGAGGAGTAGTGCCCATCAGCCAAGGCAAGCCTTCACAGGCATAATCTGACAGCTGCAACACACTCTGAGCTACACTACAGGCACAGTGGTCAAAACAGGGGCCCTGGGTGGGGCACCAACAGCATCTCCTACAACGACCAAGACTTTCAAAGTGCAAACTATGGGTCTGGCACCATCATAAGAGCTTATGAATATTAACAAACTTAACCTTTTAGACAACCCTGTAATGTAATTTCTATTGTTATTCACATTTTAGATGTTGAACTAAGGCACAGAGAAGTTCCACAATAAGCAGGTGATGGAGCTGGGATTTGAACCTAGAAAGTCTGGTTCTTGTTTCCATACCCTTAACTGCTACATTTCTCAGTGTATTGAGTCTTCATATGCACTAGGCATAATGCCAGGTACTTGGAATCCAGCGGTAAAAAAAAAAAAAATACAAAAATGCCTGTTCTCATTGAGGTTGCTTTCAGTGAGGGAAGATGGACAATAAATAAATGAAATAAATGGCAATAAATGCTAAGGAGAAAAAATCAGTCAGAAAATGGGAGTAGGGACAGGTGACAGTTGCACTTTTCTAATAGAGTGGCCCAAGGAAGACTGTGTTAAGGAGTCACTCTAGCAAGGACCCAAAGTAGGTAGTGTCTCTGCTTCTACTCTTACCAAACCTTTGAGCAGATCCCTATTTGCTCTCCTGGGAAGCCGGAGGGTCATCTCTGCAAATCATCTGAGTGTGTTCCTTCCCTGAATTGTACCCTCTAGTAGTTCCTCATTGCCTTTAGGATCAATCTAGTTCCCTGCCTTTATAGGTGAGTTCTGATTTGAAGCCTGCTTCCACTCCACACTCTTCTCGTGCAAGCCCTTGTTCTAATATTGTGGTGCTCACATATCCTTCGGATATTTAAAATTAATGTAGCAAGCTAACTATTACATAAAACATGTTTTGTCCTTCTATCTTGACAAACGCCATCTTCAGATTTAGATTTGTTGGATGAGGCTGAGCTCCCAAGCCTAAACATGGAAACACAGAGATCAGCCCACACCCATGGGTGGCTGTGACCATTTCCTCGTCTGTCCACTCCCCAGCTCTGTCCTGCATGGAAGGGGGCCTCATGCATGTGAATGGAAACCTCAGCCCATACATTATATATTCTAACCACATCCTTGCAAATAGCAAACCTTTGCTACCCTTCAGGCACAGAGATATAAATACAGGTGAGTGTTACTTGCGCTTGGGAATTGGACCCTGGAAAGAGGTATCCATGGGCTCAGGAGTAGGCTAAGGGCCCTTTGGTCAGAGTTTTAAATACTAGCGGGCTGGTCTAGAATCAGGGGTAAAGCTGTAATAGTTCCTTCTGCTTCTCTAGCTATGTCCCTTACTTGAAACCCAATACACCTAAAGCACCTTGGCAGATGAAGCTGTTTTCATAAAAAGAGACCAATTAATTAGTTCTCAGCATTCAACCACTAGGTGTCTTTTCCCATCTTCTGAGTTTTTGAAAATACCTTAGATAATATTAGCACCTAATTTTTTCTTTTACTTATCAGAGATGATTAGTTAATAGAATATAGTCTGCTACTAAACCACCACCTTTTGATGCTGGGATAGTCAACCTCTAGGTCTTGGTAAAAACACTGAATATTTGTAGTTAGGGACAGATATTTCTCATGTCAGCATAATTTTGGCAACAGGGGTGGAGTCTGAGGAGCAGGGAAATAAGGAAGACCATTATCTCTAAGGAAAGGTGAGATCCACAGTTAAACGGTGCAGAACCTGACACAAGGGGGCATACAACAAATGCAAGTCAAGCTAAACTAAATTACACTCATTAAATTCACTAGAAATCTATTAAACCCTGACAGAAAAATGGATAGAAGAATGGATAATTCACAGAAGAAACATTTATAGACCGATAAGCAATAGCTAGTCATCAAAGAAATTCAAATTTAAATGTAATGCAATCTTCTCCTTGGAAAATGGGCAGATTTTGAAAGTTCCCTAACCAGTGCTGGTGAAGATACAGAAAGAGGCACTTTCATCCATTTCTTGTAGATGTGTAAGTTGATACATCTTTCTGTAAAGCAATAAAGAGAATGATTAAGTCATGGGATAGGCATAAGACATACTATATCTCATTAAATAGAATCATTTCAAAGATACTTTAGATATGAGAAAAAACTATTACAGTGAAAAAACACTATTGGTATGAAACTATTTGGTATGAACAATATATGTACAAAAGAGATTGAAAGGAAATACGCTGGGCTATCATAAATTTCTGCCATTAGCATCTCTTATATAGATCTTTGAATAGTTTAGCTTGTCTATGATTATCCCTTAGAAGGGGAAAGAAATCATATAATTTTTTTAAAAAGGCACTTTGATTTCAGACAAAAAGGAAGAAAAATTTATTTATCGAAGACCTTGGCCACTTGTTGTTTTAATACGTGTCAGAGAAGAGGCAAGTCCTTTTCTTTGTGATGTAGGATTTGGGGAGAATTCTCAGCTTTCCTCTCATTCTTGAGAGAATCCCCTTACTAGAGAATTTTCTGTTTATCTGGAAAGTCTAAGTAAGCTCCTGTGCTTGAGGAATTCACATACGCACAGGAGCTGTGAACTCTGCACAGGGCTGTAATATTCTGATCACTGGTTGAGAGTTGAGAGTAAGGCCTGAAAAAAAGGTTTTTGTTTCTTTTTATGGCCTAAATCCTCCAAAGTGTGGCCTTACTCTAAGTGTGTACCAATAGCTCTAAGCAACTGATGTGTACTGTGTAGTAGGCACATCTGAGGGTCATGAAACACATATGGTGGTTAAACAAGTGCAATCTGAGAAATGGGAAATTAAGCAAAAGACCCTAAGGGAATACACTGGTGTTTCTATAAAAAAAAGGGAATTAACCAAAGTCTATTTTCAGTTACAAAATAAAGAGATAGGCTAAAAAAAAAAAAAAATTAGAGAAGGAAAAGGCCCTCTAAATATTGAAAATAAAAGAAGGAAAAGACCCTCTAAATATCAAAACAGATTTTTTTCCAAACTGAGATGTTATAAATATTTTACTTTTGTTTCTTTTTTCTGATTCTTAGAGTTATAGTTGAAGTTGGAATGTTTGAATAAACTTTACTACTTAGTAAGTTATATAGTAACACTTTATTCACTTAGTCTGCTTATATCTTGGTTTTCAAGATGGTCACTTCAACGTGCCTTGATTTCAAGAGTTACTCCCCCATCAACCATCCTCCCTAATATCCTGAAATGTTTATTTCCACACTGTGACTCTTACAAGGGAAGTGTAGGAGACAGCTGCATTGTACCCACTGTTCTAATCAGTTCCACTCTTGGCTTTCTTTGAGCGATCAGCATATCTCAGTGACCTGACTTTTTAAGTTTATATACTTTTTGAACTACAAGTAATACGTTTTAAATATAGTGGTGGCAAATACATATTATTAATACTTTGTGTACCATCTATAATCAAGTGGTAGAATTAGCCGGGAGGCCTTTATTGGAAAGGATTCTTTGGCCCAGTTTGAGTTCGGTGGTAAAGTGTATCTGTGTCTGTCATTGATGTGGGCGCAGGAAAGAACAGCACTGCTGTGAAGGACTTTCTACCTCAGGTTTAAGGGGCTACAGAGTGCCTGTCTTTAAAGAGTCTGAATTCAAGCAGGGAAAATTTGATTCATTTTAGGAAGAAGAGAGGGATACACATTAAAAAAGAAAGCAAATACAGTTGTGAATACCCAAATTGTAAACATTCCAACAAGTACAGTATTACCATCTGAGCATCCCTCATCTAAAACTCTAAAATCTGATATGCTCCAATGAGCATTTCCTTTGAGTATCATGTCAGCACTTAAAAGGTTTCAAATTTTGGAGCAGTTTAGATTTTTGGATCAGAGATACTTAATAAGGAAGGCTGAGTTATTTGCAAAGTGCTGGGAGAAGGCAGAATGCCAGGGCCATTGGTCAGGTGAGATTAATATAAAAAAGATTTTCTAAGGCAATACATTTTGAGTGAGTTGGAAGGGCGTTAGAGGACTTGGTACAAAGTTGGAAGGGTGGTACACATTAAGGGGAGTGCAGATTTCTGGGTGCTTTTTGATTGTGTACTCCAAAGTCTCAGCTACCTAGAGTGACCATGCCTGACTTCTGACCTCTCTACAGTGAGGACGTGTGCAAACGTGGCTTCACTGTCATCATCGACATGCGGGGCTCCAAGTGGGACCTCATCAAGCCCCTTCTCAAAACGCTGCAAGAAGCCTTTCCAGCCGAGATCCATGTGGCCCTTATCATCAAACCCGACAACTTCTGGCAGAAACAGAAGACCAACTTTGGCAGCTCCAAATTCATCTTTGAGGTGAGCCAGACCTCTGCTTCTTAGCATTTTCTTTCCCTTTCCTTTGTGCCATCACACATTTCTCACTTCCTTTTTTCCATCTACCCTACAATGTGCAACATATCTAGAGCTGACACTTGAGGATTCCTTGGTCACCATAGCTTTACTGGTTAAAGTCTCAGTGGAGCAAGAGGCTCAAGAGATTGTCCCAAATGCACAGCTTTATTAGACAATGCAGTTTACTTTTGTTGAGTGTGTAAATTGGGACATTATAATTTGTGTCAGAAACATTAAAAAAGAGTTTATATGCATTGACCTAGTAATTCTTTTAGGAAAATAGTCTTAATATAAAAATAAAACAAATTAAAATCTAAGTAAGTTTGCAAACAAAAAAAGTCTAAGTGCATAGTTTGTATGTTCATATATAATATAGTATATATACGTATACATGTACATATAAACATATACATATATAATGCATTACATGCACATACATACAGGTTGTATCCTAGCTATACATTAATTTTGGTGATATTAATAAACAAATACTATGAAGTAATTAAATACCATACTTAGAAAAATAGTGTCATTGAAAAATGATCTATCATTTAGTAAAAGGAATGTTATAAAACAATATGGGCAGTATAATCGGAAATTTATCTTTTAAGAGTGTGTGTGGAGAAGACTGAGATGTGTGAAAATGTCAGTAGTGGTTGGATTATGGTGACTGGATTCTAGGAGGCTGGATTATGAGTGATTTTTGTTTTCTTTTTTTTTTTTTTTATTAAATTATAGCTGTGTACATTAGTGCAATCATGGGGTACAATGTGCTGGTTTCATATACAATGTGAACTATTTTCATCAAACTGTTTAACATAGCCTTCATAGCTTTTTCTTAGGTATTTTATGAAGACCTTTGTATTCTGCATTTAGTAGGTTTCATCTGTACCCTTCTAAGATGCACCGTAGATGTGATCCCACCAATTACCCTCCCTCCACCCATCCTCCCTCTTTCCCTCACCTCCCTCACCCTTTTCCCCAAGATGCACTGTAGGTATGATCCCACTAATTGCCCACCGGCCACCCATCCTCCCCTCTCCCCTCCCCTCCCTTTCCCTTTTCCCTGTATTCTTGTGCTATAATTGGGTTATAGCCTTCATATGAAAGCTATAAATTAGCTTCATAGTAGGGCTGAGTACATTGGATACTTTTTCTTCCATTCTGGAGATATTTTGCTAAGGAGAATATGTTCCAGCTCCATCCATGTAAACATGAAAGAGGTAAAGTCTCTATCTTTCTTTAAGGCTGCATAGTATTCCATGGTATATGTGTACCACAATTTATTAATCCATTCGTGGATCTATGGGCACTTGGGCTTCTTCCATGACTTAGCAATTATGAATGGGGCTACAATAAACATTCTGGCACATATATCTTTATTATGATGTGATTTTTGGTCTTCTGGATATATACCTAATAAAGGAATTATAGGATCAAATGGCA